>JASDQU010587661.1:0-17246 GCA_032191745.1 Picea mariana | reverse complement strand
CAGATTCGCCAGGCATCTGTTGAATGCGGAGGCCAATTAAACCCAAACCTTGCATAACAGGATGCATGCAGGCCGGAATCGTCCCAAGATCTTCTCCACATGCCAACATGTCTGATGAATTTAATAGAACAGGAAGCATTTTCAATGCATTTTGTCGCTAAAGGCTCTCTTGATGATGAAAATAGTAATCATAGTACATTTCTTTAAGAACACTTTTACTGTGATCATCTAATTCTCTGAAACTAGACACTTCCTCGAGATTGAATCGAGAATAGAATTTTCCTGGATCTTCTGGATCCCTGATTAGAACAACCCTTATGTAGAAGGTCAAACAGGCCCTTCTTTAACTTTTCTGTTTTCATCAGCCCTTCTGGAGTCTCTTCGTTTATTTTTTGCATGGGTAAAGATAGCACCTTCTCCATCACATTGGAGGCAAAACGAAACTGAATCACCACTGGAAAGAGTTGGAATATCCTTAACTGATGGAGAAATAAAGGCAGTTGGATCGACGAACCACGAAGTTTGCAATGATTCTGAAGTGGGTAAGTCCAAAGATAAATCGTCAACCATATTTGAATCAATGATCAAGGTTGTAAATTCAGGGCCGGAACTTCTTTTCCCTGCAACTCGCACAATCCTCCAAACAGCAATAAAAGTAGAAATGGGAAACCTTCTGCATGATTGGCGAATCTAAAGCAACCATCAAATTAGTGAGCATGAACGTGGCAGGTTATGAATGGCTTAATTCTTGGTAAGAAGGCAGGTATATACAGCTGTAACATCYCCTGTAACACAGCTCAACACTTACATCAATTGGTTTGACCAATGAACAATAGTGAGTTCATGAGCAATCAAAGTTTATAATCCACCAGCATATCCATTGTGTCAATCAGTCGTTTTACACCAAGGTTAAGTTTAATCAATGCCAAAACATGATTTAAAACTATTGCTCGCTTCATGAAATATCAAATCATAAAACAATATGTGCAAGCATCGTTTCAAAAGATTTAATCAACGCGCCCTCAACCATTATCAATCTTCAAACTGACCTTATAATCTCACCAATGCATTCGTTTACGCAATGAATTGTTTGCATTCCAAAGTTCCTAAAGCATGGCAATCTAGAATCTCTCATGATATCAATGAGCCAAGAAACTACAACAATAAGAATAAAAGCATATGAGATCAAAGCTTTGATAAGATAAAAAATAAAACCAATAAATCTTGGTGCTCTCAAGCTTAGTAATCAAAAGATTCAATATGCGCAACGAAGGTAAGAATGGGCTTAAAAGACATAAGTTTGAAAACCCTTTGCAATCATGTGATAGACCAATGGTCGAATGTCCTTAGAAGAAGTCGTAAGATGCGGATCCGAAGGCTAAATGTCTTCAATAAAACCGAGTTATATAATCCATCGAAGTATGAAAACCAATCAAAGGATATTGCCGATCATGTAAAGATCAATAAAAAGATAAGAGAAAAAAGCATGATGACACAAAAGTTATTGGCAGTTCAGGTAATGATTGAGATTGTGATTTCGAAAGGAGAAATCTTCATGCTCACACTCGTGAAGACTTATCGAAGGTAGTCGTGCGGAAAGGCGCAAAGAATAAATTCATCGTTCATTTGAATTTTGCGACGAAAAATCAATGTTCGTGAAACATTGGTGTAGGCAGCTTATGAGACAAATGAAAAATGTGAATTGGCTGCCAACAAAAAGATAGTAGATGATGATGTAGTACGATTTTCTGGTTGTTTTAAGTCGAATTTTTCTTTGCTTTCCTGATCTGAATTCATTTCTTTTGATAGAGATAACTGCTTCTCCCAGCGTGTCGCCATTGTTGGAAGCCAATTCATTTTTTTAATTGCTCTTAAAAAAGATGCCTACACCCCCTTGTCTCATTAACGACAAATCATTGTTGCATTGTGCAACTAGACATTTGTTTCATTTTTGCGACAATTGCAATTTGGTTTCGATTCAGTTTTCACAACTGAAAGTGTGAAAACACCTATTTCATTGTTTGGACCGTCATCGTCTTTTATTGATTTTTCCGAAAGACACTTGACCATTGGTTTATCACATGACTGCAAAAGATTTTTTCAAACTTATGTCCTTTTGCCTACTCTTACCTTGATTGCGCATTTGGATTTGTTTGATTACTAAGCCATTGGGCATGAATATTTACTGGTTACATTTGATTCTATAAAGGTCATGATTGATTTTGGTCTTATATGCTTTGATTCTTATTGCTATGAGCTCTTGACTCATTGATTATATGAGATTTTTGGTTGCTATGTTCTAAAAACTTTGAAATGTAAACATTTGGATATGCAACAAATGAATTGGTAATATTATAAGGTTGATTTGAGAAATGACATTGGTTTGAGTTTCACAAAGGTGCATTGATTAATCTTTTTGATTTCGATTTTATAGTCGACGTTTGGTGCATTGTTTTGTGAGTTTGATATTACATTGAACGATCATAGTTTCAAACTATACATTGGCACGATTGAATTAACATTGGTTTAAAACATTTGATTGATACGATGCATCGTTGGTTAATGTTGGATGTCATGTTGGATTGAACTGAACACTTGGCGCATGATTATAACATATGGTGTTGGTTCTATTTCGGATGGATGGCATGTCGATATGGTTGTACACCTATTTGGTTGGCCGATACATATGGTTTAAACAATTATGATTATGGATGGAACAACACTGTACTCAGTCATTAATACACTGCATGGCGGTGGTAATCCCACCACCTTCGCATGCATGCAGTTAATCCTTGCCTCTTTGAGCGCTGAATCTGTTAAGCCCTATCATTTTTCAACCCTGTGTTTTGTATTGCTCAAACCAAACCCCACCATGCACAGAAGCCATGGCTCTTGTCGTAAGGGCCGAGCCCAACGGGTGCCAAGCACTGTTGATGTTTGATGGTGTGTATAACGACATGGAAAATCTCGGGTGGCTCGCTTTCATAAGGAAATTTGATGGTTATAACCACACTGTGGCTCGACAATTTGCGTTATCATTTGATGGCTACCGAGCCAAAGTTGGAGATGTCCAGCTTGAAATCACTGAACAGTTTCTCAGCTCGACAACCGGCCTGCCTGTTACGGGACAGAAGTGGTCCAAAAGTTGCAAGGTAGATGATGTCCCATGGACATTGTTATTTCAGTCTCGAACAGTGAACTCCCACGACAAAGGCTGGCCTGCAAAAATGTTGAAACCACGCTGGTATGATCTCTTGATGATAATCAAGCAATTCGTTACTTTTGAGGGCAGGTACGGGTTCATTTTCTTGTTTCACCTACGTTTATTGATGGTTTTTATGGGTTTCAAACTTAGTATGCCGCACTATCTGCATAGAAGTTTTTTTAAGATGGCTAAAAGGTACAAGCGTAGCCAGGCTGACACCAGCCTCTTCCATTTGGGGTTGATTAAAATGATTTTGGTTTACGAGTTAGGGTTACGTCGTGATTCTTGGCATGATTTTCTCATCCATAATGGCTTCGAAGAATCGAACCCTCCACGGGTTGATAAGCCATGGTGATCGAAACCCAACCTATTCCCCCTGTGCCTTATAGCATTTTTCTACCCAAACCTAAACCCGATTCACCCACGAATTTGCCTATGGCTGTGACTAAACAGGTTGAAATTGATAAACCCACGACCAAACAGCCTAAAGCTAAAGCTAAAACTAATGCTAGAGGCAAGAAAAATGCAATTTTAATCTCTCGCATGGCGAGGAATAAACCTAAACCCCCTGCCAAATCAGAGCCTATCATGGTCAGCGAAGACTCTGATTCAGAGATTGAACGTTTTCTCGCCGAAGAGTATCCTTACTCAGAGGGCTTGTGTGGCAAACCTCCTTATGATTTTGTCAAGAATTTACCTCCTTATCTGCGGGATAACCCTGACTTCCCTGGTATTGAACCACCCCATGGAACCCTCGGTGAATCGTCGAAACCCTCGACTGCTCAAACTGTTGCTCTACCTTGTGATCAATGTGGGTTGTGGTTGGAGAGATACTACTTGGATGTCCCAAGGTTACAATCCAAAATCCACGATTTGGAAAATCAAGTGGCAAAGCTCACTGGTCAGAATGCAAAGGTGCAACCCAACGACAAAAAGCAACGAACTACTGGTTCAATCCTGTTCAAAAATGTCGAGTCTGCTACAACAATTGTCAAATAAAAATTGACATAGTCTCAGCAACTGCGCTGGTATAAATTTCACTCATTTATATTACACTTTCATAAACTCCATGTAGATATTTCACCTGCTCTGTTACATAAGCATGCTTTGCTGTATATAATTTTTGTTTTGATGAATCAATTTTCGTATAGTTTAAGATTCAATTGAATTTGGTTTTGATTCGATGGATCATCAAATAGATATGATTGTTCAAATTTAACTTTAGTTGGATGCTCTATTGATAAGTGAAGTTGTTAAAAATAGACTGTTGTTGGTATTTCTATTTTCCGATACAGTCAATGTTACAATTTGAAATGGTTATGTTCTATATGAATATGATTGATAAATGGGATAACTATTTTCAATGTCTTTCGACCAAATCTGATACTTTTTTTTTGATACATAACCAATTGCAACTTATTCGATTCTCATTATTGTTTGAATTGGATTCTGTTCAGGGTTTCGATATTGTTTCTATAATTAACTCAGTAAAGATTTGTGTTGATTATTGCCCAGTTCATGAATTCTGTCGATTTTGTCGCGCCTCTGTCTGTTGACTGTGTGGTGATCAAACATGAAGATTTTTGAGTCGATATTCATGGAGTATGATTTCATCTGATTGCAATGGAAGCAATTTATATATCGTCTTTTTAACCGAATGATATCAATCTGTTGTTATGACTATAACTAGTCAATGATAGTTACGACCATAGATGTGAACTGTTTGAAACTCAGCGAACGAAGACTGTGGCTGGATTCTATGGATACAGTTATGCATGAAATCGTGATGGATTTCTATATTTGCAATGGATTAAATGATATGAATCTTATGCAAATCAATAATGATTGCTTTGTATCTCATACGATTTGGTTTACCATTGATTGCATTTATGAAACAGTCTTGTTAAGATTTGATTCGATTTTATGTCAATTGGAAAAACAGAGCATTCTTACCCTGTCCCGATTGCATTGTTTTTTATTTGGTTTAATTTAAGGAATAATTTAATCATTAGTAATTAGTTTTGGATTTGATTTTATTTGATTATATCCAGTCCTGTTTGCTATTTTTGACTAGCTACAGAATCAGATGATTCTGTAGCTAAGTCTGTAAAATCATTTTTTTATTGTTTTCTTAATAAAACATCCTTCTAATTTGATCTTTTTTTTCTATTGCAGGAAAATTCGAATTTGGCAATAGATATCATGAGCAGTTAGGGGATGATCTACAGATTTTACTTGCATTTTATTTTCCTCAATTTAGTAGATTTTGGGATTTTTCCCCAGATTATGTAAAACAATTTGCTATTATTCACAAGGATGTTTTACCTTGTGAGAAACCTATATAAACCTATGGTTTTTGTAATAATCATCATCCTCAGTTGTGGGATAACAAGGATATGTAATTCTGATTCAAACTGGAGCAAAATTGATGTTTTGTCATAGCTTTTGTTTTTCAATATATCAACATTGTGTTTCAAGTTTTGTATATCATTTTGTTTATGGTTTAGTATTACTTTTCTATCTAAATCAAATACAAGTGATATAATTTCTTACTGTTATACATATCTTGTTTCTTCGAAAGAGATAAAGGACATAACAGTTGTTGATTCAGTTTATGAGTGATAGCTTTGTCTTCCTCATAGATTGATTTGTTATATAAGTTTTCTGCATAATAGGTTTCCCTTATTGCAGAGATTTATCATCAGAAGATTGTTATGATTTTCTTTTATGTCTTGTTTTTCCTGTAAAACACTTCAAGGAGAAGCATAGTTGATCGTTTACGATAAGCTTAAAGACTAAATGGTGTGAATTTCTTCCTCCAAACAGATTAAGAAGTCATCCTACACAGGGCAGACTTGGAGCGTTTCCAGGTCAATTAGTCTTTTATTTATTGTTTATGTTAAGTAGTTCAATATAAACGATAGTTTAGTTAGATTTATATTACATTGTTTAATTTCAGTTAATATATATTAGATTGTTTAATTTCAGTAGTTTGTATTTCTTTTTCATAAAATATAAAAATCAAAAAAGAGATCCATGGCTGTCTTAGGGCAGAATGCATATGATTTTTGCAGGTTTTAATTAAATATGTAGGTTATCCATAGCGTACATTTGTGAACAAGGAATATCATAGCCGATAATTAAATAGTTGATTTGAGTTATTATAATCATAATTAGTATCTTGTATATATAATAGTTAGTAGTTTATAGTTAGATTAGTGTAGTTAGTTTAGTTTTCTTTATTAGTTTCTAGTTTCCTCTATTTTACTTAGTTTCTTGTATTTAGTTATAAGTTAGTTTGTTTTATTCACCTTTAGTTATATTTCTTAGCTCAGATCATTTCTCTCTGGTTTCCATAGGAGACCTTAGAGCGGCCAACGGAGCCGTTAAACTCGTCAGGGTGGTCCATTCCAAACGGATTGGGTTATTTAGACAACCCCGGACCGGTTCCACTATCCCAGTTGACGGACGGTCAATTTCGCCCGTCAACAACACTCTAATAAACATCACTGAAGACAACACAGTGAAATTGAACAAAGAAACTCTTCAATCGGTGCTATCTTGTTTGCAAGTGATGCAAGCTAAAGTTAGACTTATTCAATCTCTATCCCATCTATTGAATGATGAGTTGACTGATCTCAAAAAATCAACAACCAATGAAGTTTTCTGAACTAGTTTTTGTTCAGCACAACCCTCTCTATGATGATGATGATGATGATGATGATGTTTTTGATCAACAGTCGGTGAAGGAACAACACAGTGATACAACTTCAGAATCAGTTTCAGACGAAGTTGAAACTATTCATGAACCTACATTTCAAGAGTTTTCTTTTGATTTCAGTGAATAAAACCTTTCAATGATGCATCAACATGCACTAAATCCACTTCCATGGATTTCAAAGCAACAGGTTCAGAATACTCTTTCCAAGCCCATCATTAGACCTTGGGAAGAAATCATCTACAACAAGAATAGAACAGGACTTGGATATGACAAGGAAGTTACCTTTCATATTTGTGATTATTCTAGACCAATCAAGCTCCAAAGTGTTGGATTCCTTCAAAAAGCTTCAACTTCACTTGTTCAATTTTAGCATCAGAATGATAAGTGTCAACATTGTAATTGAGATGGTCACAAGGAGAATCAATGTTTTGATCTCCATCCTTGCCATCATTGTGGAAAGCATAACCATTCTTCAAACAAATGTTCAACACTAAAGAAACCTGCAAGATTGAAAATTCACTATGAGTGGATTGATCCTTGGTAGTGGTCATCAAATCGAATGTGTTTGAACTTGTTAAAATAAACCTTGTTTCTAAAAGAACTTGACATTCCAATTAAGAATTAGAAATTAACATCACAACTGATGCACTTGTGTTCAGCGTCGAAAAAAATGCAAGAAGGTCAAGTGGCCACACATTTGCACTAATTAGTAACTGTCAATTCCCCATCAGCATCGGCATAAGGCAGAGTTGTTTTGTGTAAGTTATTCACCATGAAAACCCAGGAGATAAGTGATCCCCATTGGTATAGGAAAAATACGGGAAGGATAGACATTGAAAAAAATAATAAATAAATCACCTATAGCCGATGATTGATGCGCTTTATCGGGGTTGGGGAAATCTAGAAAGGTTAAGACAATCATTTTGTCTATGAAAAGCGTATCGTCAATCGTCAATCCTCAATACACTTTCAGCATTAGGAATTTTTCGTGAGAGTCATTCGGGGAGCACTTGGGTATGTTTATCATTGATCTCCAATCATTGATAATTTTCAGCGTCAGCAAGAGATGATCGGGTTTTAGAACATATATATTAAAGAAAGTCTCAATTCTGATGTCAGTCTCGAGTGCTACGTCTCTTTATCACATAAGGGTCGAGTCATCACACCTCCAATTCAGCCTTGCCACATCATCTTTGTACATAAAGATCGATTGATGTCATATTTTTTGCAAGAAGTTATCAAAAAAAAGTGCTCGAAGAAGAATCCCGACCCCTGACTCACCAAGTGGACTAGTGAAACGATGGGATGTTTGCGGCATAAGATACGATCGGATTTGGACATCTAATATACCATTTAATGCTTGATCCTGCATTTGTTTCTACCTTGTGCATCGATTGAACAAAAATAATTTGAAACCATTGATAGGCCATGTTAAAACCCACACCCACGCCGTCAAACCATGATGAATTTAATTTTAAACATATTTGAATATCTGGTGGAAAATTTAATGAAATTACACTCAAAACCTGAATTGAATGGTTGATGCGACAAGGTAAGTTCAACCCTATTTAAATGTCTAGAACGGTTTTGAACAAATTCATTCTACGCACAAGTTTGAATTCCATAGCATCCGAAGTAGCAAAGTGAGTGTCTTAGCAACAAAGCGAGCGTATTGAGACTGTGTTGATCCTCAAATTATCAAAACCAGGTTAAACAAGTTGCAGAGGTATGTGTTCAAGTTTGTCAAATTTGGTGGTTGTGATTTATATATGCATCTGATTTTCTTGCATAGTGTCTAAACTATGTTCTAACTGTAGGTAAAATGTCAGTGATAAATCCAACCACCAGACGTTCTCCGAGAGCACCCAATCTAAAGGAAGTTGAGATAGGCGATGGATATTCTCCTAGTGTGGCGAGGAAACTGGAAGACACTCCCAGGGAAGAACCAATCACTAAAACATCAACTAAAATATCCTTTGTCCAACCTCTGGTCTTCAGTGATACAGAAGCAAGCAATGGATCCAAAGTAATGCTCCCACAATGGGGGTTCATTTTCAACTGAATCAGCTAGTAAGAATACCCGGAGTGTATCCCACATAATGACCCAGACATGAGGGAGCTCGATCACCAGGTATTCTTGAACATTTGAAGGTCATATTTACACACGATGGCCGGAAGAACCCCAGTTTTCCCTTGCATAGAGGTTCTGAAATGTCTAATCCACCATACAGATGGGCATAAGTTATTGATCAATGATGAGAATGGTGGGTGTGTCAGATTTTTCCTCCCGACAGAGGTCCAGAAGTACTACAAACTCAAATACCCAGAGGAGCAGCTAAACACTGACTTCGTGGTGAAGTTCTATAAATTCCATGACACCAATCGGTTGATGGCCTCATGGTGGAAGGAGGACAAGAAGTTTACCAATCGGAGCAATGTCTGGTATGTGATGGTTAACTTGAGGGAGCCATACATCTATTTTATGGCTCTCATCTGTCGACTATATGGAGAGAAGGACTGCTCCAATTTTTTGGAAGCATGAATGCCCTTGGCATACACAGTGGTGATTTACGGAAGCAGCTTCAATTGGGGAGTGATAATTTATAAAAAAATGAGAATCTATGTACAATAGGCTCAGACACTGAAAGAATGGGAAGCACCCACTTTCCACATGGCCTCGTACTTGCTCGATGTTATCTGTGCGAGAAATGTATTCGTCGGAATGAATCTAAGATGGCATGTTGANATAACCCACCGCTCTTCCGATCTAGTCAGTGTTAGAGCGGTGGGTTATATGGAGCTCCCTGTTCACATTTATTTCAACATGCTCTGGGAGAACAGGTACAAAAAATCCTACGCACTCATCTACGATGAATTCATTGCTCGTATTCATTTTATTATATTCAAAAGGGAATTTCTAAGATTATCCGCAACAATCAAGAAAATGGGCCATTGGTATTTGGATGAACACTCAACCTATATCAAAGTGTTCAGGGCCACTGAAGCGCCACATATACTACCTTCTCACGTCCCAGACCAACTCATTGTGGGAGAAATATGCTATCATAATATACTGCAGGGATATAATGCCACACTAGTCAAGGACAAGAAGCGAGCTTTCATACCCTACGGTTTCCATGTGGGGTTTTATTTGGTAAAGGACACTGCTCAAGCCAAACAAGAATGGCTAAGCCAACTTGAATTCAGGTTCCCGACAGGCTGATTCCACAAGCATGACCCTAAAGGCTTGGTCCTCCAACATGCTTCATAGGTATCATTTTGTTGGCCATACGCTCATGATAAGTTTGAGGATGAAATTTTCACAGAGTGTGCCCAGGACTGGGATGAGGTAGTACAGAGAATGGCCAACCCAAATATGAACAAGTTCAAATCCATGAGCATGGATGAATAGGTGGATACGATAGAGCAGTCGACTCAAGAGGCCCTCAGAGCCAGGGAAGAAATCAGAGCGACAGAGACCACAAAGGCACATAGAAGGGGATTATTCTTACTAGAAGGGGTACAAAGAATCATTGATCAATTGTAAAATGACCTTGATCTAATATAAATGATGAGGATTCCAACTGGTGGCCCAATCAAAATTCGAGGAGAGCCAAGTGGCCTAGAGCCGATGCAACTTGAAGAAATCACCGAGTTAGAAAACACTGAAGTTCCACCACCACATATCAGATCACCAGGGGAAATTTAGAACCATCTTGAGATTGCGAGGAAATTAGGAAGAAAACGTGTACCAAATCCCTTGTTCGACCTGATAACCATCTACGATGATGAGGAGAGTTCAGAGGTGTTCCTCGTGACACCAGTGCAAATTATAGAGGAGAAAGAACCTGAGAGAGAATCTACCCTGAGTCTCGATTCTCCAGTTCAGAGCCTTCCACAGAGGGAGAATTAGGTCAAAAGAACCTTAGACACTAAGATACTCGACGTACCGGGAAACCCAATGGGAAGCTCGAGGATTGAGCTAGGATCAGGCGAACAGAAAGAAGAAATTCCACAATAGGAAATTGTTATTTCAACAGTCAATTGACAAGTAAGTACAAAACCTACCCCTGGTTCTTCAGTTTTGGTTGATACCTTACTAGACGATGAGAAACAAAGAGAATTTGAGCCATCGGGACATATGGAAGAGGTTCAGGAACCTAGCCTAGAATAGATATACAGAGTCAAGATCCTGGGGAATACTCTAACTTGGGGAGAACAACAAATCCTTGAACCTGTTGATGAGGTCATCAATATACAAGAAATCGCCTATGACTGAAAGATAAAATTCATCATGAAGAGAACCAATAAGAAGAGGAGGCTTACGTTGGATATTTCAATTCTCATAACCACAAACGAAAAGTTGATCAGCATAGAGCATGACAAGACGTCTGAACTTATCAGCGCAGGGATGGCTATCACATATGCCACCTTGGACAGAGCAAGAAGAGATGAAAAGGAGTTGGTCGTTGCGCTAAAGGAGGTGGAGCACCTGCACCATTTGGAGAAATACTATCAAGACTCCAAACAAGCCACAATGGTTTTGAGAAGTGAGTTTCAAGATGCCTATGACAAATTCGCGAATGAACAACACCTTTTCACTGCATGGATAGCTGACTTCCAAGAAGACACCCTTATGGTGCTAGTGACCAGCAAGGACATGGAAATATGGTACGAGAAGTATCATCAAGCAATGAAAAGAATTGATTACATCAATGTGGTTAAAAAGGGTCGAGACACCAAAGAGAATGACATTTGGGTTTTGAGGGACAGCAGCATAGATCAGATCAGGAAAGCAGTTGAATACTGGGTGAAAATGGCCCAGGAACCTCAATGGGTGATTCAAGAGAAATGGACTGATTGCGAAAGGAGCTGGGTAAATATTAATCGAGAGATGAAAAACATCGACCTCCCAGAATTTGACACACCCAAGGACTTTGTCGACTTGCATGACATAGTCAAGAAACATGCATAACAAGACTCGGCATGGACTACAAAGATAGAAAAGGTGGCAAGCATGGTGTCGTGTCAAGTACAGAAGTTCATGGAACACCTGATCAAGGCTCGAATAATATTGCATCAATTAAGTGTTAAAATAGTCAAGTATCAGGCACAGGCCGTAGAGTTAAAAGAAATCCTTTCAACCCCTATGGACCAACACAGATTTATGTATTCCAACACATGCAAGGAACTCTTCGTCAAATGGTCAGAGTATGAGAAGATTCATCCACTTCAGTGAAACTATTTGATGATTCTTAGAAGACAAAGAGATGGAAGCGTCATGTGGCAATGTTTTGTTTTAATTAGCTTGCACTTTTGATAGCTATTTTTAGTTAATGATTCATTATAAATAAGAGGATTGACCTTTTAATAGGGGTTGATGGTTTTTGCAAAGACCCTCATTTTTGGAATTGTAAAGAACAATTTCTAAACTACCTTAATTGAGAAGTCTTGTTTAGGACCGAAGACAAACTTTTGTTTTTCATCAAAGGTGTGTGTGATTGGATTTGAGGAGGAATTATTTCCGACTTTGTTTCATGAATGAATGTTGTAATGAGTAAGAATTTTTTAATCTATTGATAAGTTGGTTGTTTCAATATTTTTGTAGTTCTTGTCTCTAATGATGAAAGAAAATTGTTGTGTTAAAGTTTGATTAATGCCATAGCTAAGGAAACTATTTTTCTTTCCATCATTTTATTGCATGTATGTTTTATTTGATAATTGTATCTCACTCAATAATTGAAATGCCATCAATTTAATGTATTAGTACTAGGCTTGTCACATGTGTGAATATCTTTGTCTGCATGCTTGAACACAAGGGCTATCTTAAGCTCAACCTTCTTCAGTAGTTAAGAAACCCCCTTTTTATCAGTTGGTTTATATCGACGCCCATGTTCTAATCAGACCCATCTAATAAGAGAAAATACAAAAGAGAACATTTAAACTAAAGAAGGAACTTTCATAAGAAGATATCATGTCAATCGCTACATAAATCCCATCGATAAATCCTCTGGATTGAAAGATCTGGAGAACCATTCCACCATTAAATGTTGCAGAGTCTAATTGGGCCTCTGTGGCGGGTTTGGTTTCTGTTGTTGAGTCAAAGGGATTTAGGACCCCTCAACACATTGCTACCACTAGAGTTATAGGTTCATAGGACTAGAATTTGAGGTGTAATATGTGGCTTTAAATTAATCCAAGAAACAAGAGATAATCCTTGAACTAAGATTCGTCTCTTTTTCCTTTATGTGCATGCTAGTAGAGAACAAATAATTTATCTATTCAAGTTGTAGAGATCACTTTGAGTACATAATTTGAAGATTTGTTTTTTATTTGTTATTGTAGTAGCTACAAATATATGGATACATTGGCTAAGAATGTTCAAATAAAACATCAAGCAATCATGACACATAATTAAGTATGGGTTACCAATGTCCAACTAGAGAAATATTTTTTTAAATGGATGCAAAGTTGTCAATGCAATTTACTAATTTAAGAGTTATAGGAATCTCATAAGTAGGTTGAATCGAGTGTTGGATTCAGTGGTGTGGGTGCTCTTCCACGTAGTCCATGGATCATTCAATTTTTCATGTAAGTAAATACTTGTAACCATGTAAAGTTATTTTACAATATTATTTTGAAATAATTGCATAATAATCACTAAATCCCATTATGACATTGCTTGGCTCAAACACATACTATTGGCGTAGGCCAATTTTTGGGAGAATCAAGGAAGTTTTGAAGGAATCAAAGAAGTGCTGGAAAATAAGGGAGCACACCGAAAATAGAGGAAACGTAGCACCAGAAACAGAGGAAAACCAGTGCCGAGAAAATCAGTTACAAAGCGGACAAACTACTGCAGAGGAGTTGGAAAGTGGACAAGCGCCAACTTGGAGCAATGGTTGGATCGAGGACCAACTGAGATTAATTCAAGAAGAAAGTATACAGACCTAATCCTCTTAGGGTTAGGGTTTTTGTAAGGGCTTTGTCCCAGTTTTGTATAAGTAGAATGTATTCGGACAACGAGAGGGTTGTCCTTTTTGTGGGATGTATTGTTGAAGTTGTAATAGATCCTTTAGTTGATAAAATGTCTTCTTGAAAGACTTGGGAGATATGTGGATATCAGGTGTAATGAAGGAAGAAATGTATAGTGTGCAACACTAGATTCTACAAGAATATGAATAAAGAGCCAAAGAGACAAATATTTGTGGACATAGCCTCAAGGGGGGTGAACCATGGTATACCTTTGTTTTGTGAGAATGTATGCAATGTTTATGATTGTATTTACTTTAGTAATTTTATGATGAACATGTTAAATGATAAAGGAAATAGCACTGCGCACTAAGAATAAACTAATGGAATCAACATAATAGCATTAAATAAATGAATGTTATAGCTAGTGTTTAGATATGAATCTTATGATACAGTAAATGAATACCTATCATGGAATACTTGCTGCTATAATGATTAATGAAGTTTGTTGTTCATATATTGTGTCACTGGTAAGAGTTAGAGTTAGCATAATATATGGGTATTCGAGGGTTAGCAATTGAGTGGATCTAATGCCTCTGAGAGAGAAGCACATCCCATCCCATTGTTACAGAAATCTCAATCATGTGGCCACCCATAGAATCCATCCAGGGTGGGATTGCGCAGTGCACTCTGTGTGTTGTGTTTTCTTCTGGTATCTAGAAGGGACAATGGTTGAAGGGTTGTTGGTAATCTTGTAGTTAGAACCTAGGTCAGCCCATAAGTAAACCAACAATGGTTCAGTTACTGGTTGGAACTCAAAATATTAGATCAGGAGGGATGTATCACATAGTATAGTGCGAGGGTTTAAGAAAGGGGATGGTTTTAGGTTGGAACCCCACGAAAGCGGAGATTGAAATATGGTTGATAGTCCAAGAACTAGAGTTTTCCCACAAAGATAATACAATCTCTAGGTTAAAACCAAGACAATATTTGGAGAGATACTTATTTAGCGAAATACACGATAGTTTCTTTAGTGAGTTCCATACATTATTGCAGGAGTGGATAACATGGTTGAAAGACACCCATCCGATGAATAGAGTTATATCAGTGGAGTGGACATAAGAAATTATTGCCTGGTTGAAAAGGTTAAATAATAAATTCACCGGCACAATAGATTTATGTCTAGACAACATTGTAGTAGGGCATATCATTGAGTTCATAGTAGATACATCGAAGTCTTACAATATAGCAGAGCAGGATTTTCTTAAGGTTCCAAGGGGAAGGTACATCAGGTCTTTGTACACTTTGATCAAGATATTATTACATGATAAAGGGACATTAACCATGGAATCATAGAACTAAACTACCCTGTGTGCATGGGAGAGTTAGGGGAAACACTGAGGAAGGTATGAGATGGAGGGGGAGATATAGAAAAGAGCATAGTAAAGAGAAAGATCCCATTATGATAGATCAAGAGGAGATCCAGGAAATTATTCAGAAAGTAGGAACGACACGTAGTGGAAGACCCTACCACTATAAGCTTAATAGGAAGAAAAGAGCAATAGCTGAGAGGGAAGGCTTGGGTAGTGATGAAGAAGAGGTAGAGGATCTTTATGCTGTGGAGCATTTTGAAGAAATATTGCACGCCACATATGAAAGAAAGAATAGAGGATCGGGATCTAATGAGGAAACAAATACCCCTGTCTAGATCTGAATCAGTGTAGAACCTACAACCCCATGTATGATTAACACATCAACAAAGAAAGCTTTGTTTAGAGAACCAGTAAATGACGGTTAGAGGAAGCTATGAGATCGGAATAGAAGTGAGGGTGAAAGTGGGAGTACCAACAACAATACAGGCAGTGGTACAAGTGGACTAGAATTTGAGGTTCAATATGTGGTTTTAAATTAACCTAAGAATTTGAGGTTCATAGGACTAGAATTTGAGGTGTAATATGTGGTTTTAAATTAACCTAAGACCTGAGAGATAAACCTTGAACTAAGAGTTGTCTCTTTTTCCTTTATGTGCATGCTAGCATATGACATTTTTTTGTGGTGTTCTTTCAGAAGTCATCACTTTTTGAGAAGAAAGAATTTATTCAACATTGGGGCTCATGCCATCTCATAAACCAAATAGATAATTTTCTTGAGGGAAATAATAAATTGGTATTTGTTTGTGGACATATTATTGATATGAATTTGGAACTTGAGTGTGTTCTCATAGAGTGCTTATAAATTTCCATGATGCACTAGTAAGTAGATAAATTGTAATTAAAAGATTGATTTTGACACCTACATTACAAAATGTGTTTTTGATTTTGGTCTAGGTGGATATCACTAGCCACCCACCTCTTCCACTAACTCATCATGGTTGTTTTTATTATTATTTTCAGGTCCTAAACTTCTGGGGTCATTTTGAGACCCTAAACGATGTTTTTTGGCCATTTGTGGGGCATGGGATTGCCATGGCATTTCGAGGCCTTGTCAATAATTGTGCTTATTGATTAGATATTTCCAATGAGATAATAAATGCCCCAAATGGAGATTGTATGAAAAATTTGTGCCCCTAAGAAGTTGACACATCAACTAACCACCTCAAGGCCCAAAAACCTTTTGGCGCTTCATCTCCTAGGGTTAGGGTTTTGGACCTTTAGGTTTCTTTCTTTGTGTTAAAAGGTCATTCTTGTGACCCATTGTATTACCTTTATGTGAATGAGAATAACTGACATCTCTGTTGGATTACTAAGAGGGGGGGTGAATCAGTAATAACGTAATTATAATCCTTTTTCTTCAAATGTTATATCAATGTAGAATTATTATCCAATAATGAGCAGTAATAAATAAACAATCGCACACATACACATTACACCAGTGTTTTACGTGGAAACCCAAATTGGGAGAAAACCACGGAATGTTTTTTCTTATATGTCTTGAAGAATTGCATTCATTGGAAGCACCAACTTCCTTTGTTTTCCAGCTGCAACTGGAAGGAGGCTCCAACCCCCTAGTTTCTCAAGCCACAACCTGAGGGAAGCTCCAACTCCCCAAATCTCTGGCTACAACTAGAAGGAGGATACAACCCCCAATTTTCTCCAGCTACAACCGAAAGGTGGCTACAACCATCTGTCCTTGCCTCGTCCTGCCACCCTGAAGTAGAAGTAGAATGATGGAACCACTGTCACACTATCAGTGTGAGATATACCACTGTAAACCTGTACCAATAAATCTGAACCATGCATCAACCTGTACCTCAACCTATAATCAACCTATACCACAAAAAAGTGCATCAACCATGCACCAACCTGTAATCAACATGTACCATAAACAAGTGCATCAACCATGCACCAA
>JASDQU010587660.1:6499-22673 GCA_032191745.1 Picea mariana | reverse complement strand
TCTTGGAATTTCCCTCTCCTCTAGCGGATCGGGTGTTTGCCTATATCTTCTTCTCGACGACATGGTGAATCTTTCTTTTCCCTCCTACAGAAAGAAAAGAAATCTTTTTGAGCTCTGATACCAACCTGACACAGACCTATCGGCCCTCGAGCCAAGATCCGCTCACAGGATCGTTCTTTATCTTCTTGAGCTGGATCGACTCTTTCGAATCCCTGCTGGAATCTCAATTTTAGTCGATCCATGGGTCCTTTCAGAAGCTCTCCTGTGCAAACAACACTAGGTGTGAGCTTCAATTTTCGTGCGACAACAGTGCTATGACCAAGGCCCAATTTCAAAGGTTCTTGTCGCAACTCGCAACTCACGAGTTCGTGAGTCAAGGCTCCCGAATATTCTCTTTCAATCTCGTGATACCCGAGATCATGAAATGGGCATACCTCCCCTCTGTCAGTGCTCTCCATGCGTGACCACCGGCTAAGCTTAGTGCTACCTCTTCTCTCTACTTGCCAC
This sequence comes from Picea mariana, assembly GCA_032191745.1. Classification (NCBI taxonomy): domain Eukaryota; kingdom Viridiplantae; phylum Streptophyta; class Pinopsida; order Pinales; family Pinaceae; genus Picea; species Picea mariana. Next base: position 22,166 of record JASDQU010587660.1, on the reverse strand, counting down.
TTCACAAGTTGTGGCATCTGACCTTGGCACCTTTCTTTCACGAAACCCCAAGAAGCGATGTTGACTTTTCTCCTTGTGTTCTCGCTACTCGTGACTTCGCAAGTTTCAATGTCGAGCTCTCGTGCTCTTATCTCGTGAATCCCCGAGATGCGAGAATTCAATGGATTATTGAATCCTTCCTCCAGGCGATGTGTGTTCACCTACTAATCATGCAGGCCCCACCTTGTGGTTTTKCCACATGTCCCTCGTGCCCAGCTTCGGCACTTCACGAATTTKCTTCCCGAAGTGCTACCTCCTTTGTATCCCGACACCCGAAGTGCCAAGATCCCAAACTCCTCGCTACTCCTTATCTCAACTCACAACTTCGGGACTTTTGGGACAGAAGTCTCGACTTCCTATCCATCAATATGCYRAAATTCTGTCACGTCGTCAATGCGGGTCCCACAACGGAGCTTCCCACCTTTTTTGGAGTTTCGAACTTCGTGACTTCGCCAATCATGATGCTAAGATTTTGGCTCTTCAACCCACAAAACCACAAAATGAGATTGTGTGAGTGATCCAATATCCCCTATTGGCTTAGATCCTGTGGTTGTCCTAGCTCCTTCGTGATTTCACCACTCACGACTTGGAGCACCAAATCTTTGGGCTCTCACTTTGCGTACATCCGAGTTCACGAGATCCCTTGATCTCTGCCACCTATCCTCCTCTGATGGATGACTACGATTCTCTCACGACTTCGCCACTCACGAATTTGAAGGATTTCTCTTTCTGACCTCCGATGTCCGAATCTTCGATACGGGTGATCTCGCGACACATGTCCTCCTTCTAACGGACAACTTAGATTCTTTCACAGTTTCATGACTTTGCCTTTCGCAACCTCATGAATATTGATGCAAATGTTTTAAACTGTAACTCCCTTGCTCCTCTGCATGATCCGACGGCTCTCGGGACTTCGCGAATTCTCCACGGAGAATTTCAACCGTCTAATGCCTCCTTGACGACTCTTGCAAAGCGAACACGGTATTCCTTGGCTGGAACTTATCTACCTGCAAGTAACTTTGCAACACCTCCCCTTTGAACGCTTCAAGGTACTAAACCTCCTGAGCTTTTCTTCAACAACTTCGAAGATTCTATCCCTCCTGAGCTTTATTTGAAAAATCCTCAAGTTCTTTGGGGAAAATTCCTGTGCGCACTCCTTGTGGCACTTCTTCAAATACACTCCAAGTATTTGAATTCTTAGACTCTGTGCACTCTTTTTGCAGTAGCAGTCCTTCAACAATTTCTCTCAGGTTGCAACCTCTGAGAATCTACTCAGCCTGCGCACACCTTGCACGGATCCTATGCTTAACTTCAACTTTTGTGAGAATGAGAACAATGTTATCCGTCTTGAGCTTGCAGAGATGAACTCTGACTTCTATCAACGCACACCTTGCAGACAATTTCACTGCACTCCTTGTAGGAAAACTCTTGCTCAGACAGAGAAACAATTGAAACTCATTTCCTTACTCTCCCTCTCTTCAGATTTCAGACATTAAATATGAAATCATACATTCATGCATCAAAGCAAATGCATAACAAAGAGTAAACCAACATATATCAATCAGCATGTACAAACACAAACACAGAAAGCAATTGAACACCATGAGTCTGAACTAAAGATCTTTGTATTAATTCGAAACTTTTGTACATGGGTTTGTACTCTACACATCTCTCTGCTTCTTCTCTCCTATGCTCTCTTTGATTGATAATGTTACAATGATACAAGTGAGGGTGTCTATATCCATTTTCCCTCTAGCTCCTAAAACTCTCTAATCTAAGAATTTAAAGCTACCTACTTACATTTACTAGCATAAATGCCTCTTAATCCTTCAGATGAGAGCGAGACGCTCAAGGTCTCATTACAATCTACAAGTATGCCCTTTCTTAATTGTTTCATTTATGTTTGGCGTATCAAACTTCAAAACATTTCAAACAATTCATCATGTGCCATATCGGATGTCAACACCTGAATTACAAGAGTTGAAAATGCAATTGAATAAATTGTTGGACTTGGAACTTATAACTCCAAGTATTTCACCTTGGGGTGCACCAATTAGTTTTGTAATAAAGAAGGATGGATCGTGGAGGCTTTGCAGTGACTATTGTCAATTGAAAAAATATACAATCAAGAACCAGTATCTGTTGCCAAGGATCGACGATTTATTTGATCATATGAAAGGAGTGATGATTTTTTTGAAGATTGACTTCAGATTGGGATATCACAAATTATGGATTAAGGAATAAGATATCCCTAAGACCACGTTTAAGATGAGATTTGGACACTATGAGTTTATAATTTTACTTTTCCAATTAACGAACGCCCCAGGGGTATTCATTAGTTTGATAAATGGGGTGTTTTGTAAATACTTCGATAAGTTTGTTCAAGTATTTATTGATGACATATTAATTTATTCTCGAATGAAATAAGAGAATGATTAACACTTAACATTGGTCCTATAGTTTCTATGCCAAAACAAATTGTACGAGAAGCGATCAAAATTTTCTTTTTACCAATCGAAGATTCATTACTTGGGACATATCATATATGTTGAAGGTATCGTTGTGGATCCAATGAAAGTAGAGGCGACTATGGAATGGCCAACACCAAAAAATGTACAAGAAGTATGAAAATTTATGGGTTTAGCAGGATATTACCAACGATTTGTCGAAAGTTTTTCAAGAATAGAAAATATGATCACAGAATTGCAAAAGAAAAACAAGAAGTTTGTTTGGACAGAGAAAAGCACGGAAGTATTTCAAAAACTTAAAGATTTGTTGAATACATCACCAATACTAAAATTCCTTAACATGGAAAAGTAATTCTTGGTATACATGGACACATCCAAGGAAGGCTTAGGCAGAGTTTTGATGCAAGATGGTCGAGTGATCACTTACGTTTCAAGGAATTGAGAAAGCATGAGGAGAAATACACAACGCATAACTTGGATTTATTGGAAATTGTATATGCCTTGAGAGTTTGGTGACATTGTCTGATTGGACGAAAATTCAAATTAAATACAGATCACTGTGGATTGTAGCATATATTTACATAGAGAAACTTGAACGCGCAACAACGACATTGGTCATAATTAATTAGCGAGTATGACTTTGATATTAATTACATAAAAGTAACAACAAACAAAGTTCCAGATGTGTTGACTCAGATACCACACATATTCTTGGTAATACCTTTTAAGATGAATCTTCGAGAAAATATTCTAACTTTACATATTGACAAGGACTGGTATAAATAAGTTAAGGATAATATTGGACAAGATACTATGATGGTACCGAAGTATGAATGTTATTATTTAGACAACGATGTATTGTTCATATTTAACTGAAGAATTTGCGTACCACCTATTGAGGAATTAAGAATTTTGATACTAAGTGAAGAAGATCGAGCAATATACATGGCTCATCTAGGAGTCATGAAGATGAAGGAAGACCTTAAGCCTTTATTCTTATGGAAGGGAATGAAAGCAAGCATAGTTAGTTACGTGGCGAGATGTCTAGAATGTCAGTAACTGAAGGTTGAACATAGACATCCAATAGGATTATTACAACCACACTCTATTCCAGAATTGAAATGGGAGGTGATTTCGATGGACTTTATCGTGGGATTTCCACTGAAGGAAAGGAGGAATGATTCAATTTTCATGGTAGTGGACACTCTGAAGAAGAGTGCACAATTTATTCTAGTGCATACGATGTATCAGGCACCAGACATCAGGAGAGTATTTGTGAGAACGATTGTGAGAATATATGGAGCACCAAGAAGGATCATATCTGATTGAGGATCGATGTTTACAAGATGGTTTTGGACCATTTTCCAAGAGTCTTTGGGAACAAAGTTGAATTTTGGTACAACATATCATCCTGATACAGATGACCAAATAGAGAGAACGAACTAGATTTTGGAGGATATGTTGCGTATGTTGTCGAGTAAGATATATACCATCTAATTCGACGTTAAATTGTCAACCTGGGGCTCATAATATTAGAGGTTTTGACACTGTATGTGCATGAATTAAGCATAAAATAATCTAGGCTAACCTAATCCTAAATCCATAAATACACTTAAAAGAAAAGAAAGAAAATTGGAATAGCTCAGCACCTAGGAAAGAAGCCCGTTATGGGGTGATTGTATCTCACAAGTTAGATCCTTAATCTATCCGTTAGTGACTATAGCTATATTGAAGGAAATTAAGCACTCTTAATCTAATTTCTCTGTAATTAAAATCTATTATATTCTATTCTATTCTTCAAGAAATTCATCTAAAACTAAATACTTGAATTAACTTTTCAAATTCAAATCTCTCATAGAAAACAAGCAATTGAAATCTATTCTATGAAAATCAAGTAAATATATATATTCCTAATCTAAGTGTGCTCCTATAAATGAAACAATCTCTTTCTAATCAATATTCAATTTAAAATACATTGAACAACAAGAATTGAATAGGAAGAATCTACTAAAAGGAACTAGACATATCAATCCTAAATAGAAAGGAACTAAAATTTAAAGAACTTCAACCATAAAGGATTCAGTTAAAAGTTTATATAAAAGGAATTAAAGGAAAGGTGCATGAAAGAAATACATAGAGTCCCTTTATCACACTGAACTACTTGAACTCAAATCATTCTAATGTATTTCAAAAATAATCGCAGACATACAATGCTTCTCTAAGATATGATTATCAAACATGTTTTAAATAATTGCATTCAAAAGAAACTACTTCAATTTGTACTAATCCCTTAAAGGAAAGACACAAAATAGACTGAGATCTCATTTGCACATGGATAAATATGAACATACAACATTATCAATAAACAAGAAATACGTTTTGAAATGAGATACACAAGAAACAAAGTAAACAGGGGTTTCGTTTTAGAATGACACACAGAAAACAAAATATATTCACAATCACCTATCTGAACTTGTTGTTGGAATGAAATTACGATATTCACACTACACAAACGATCTTCAAACCACACACGGAAATTATAGGAACACACAAATGCACACTTGCCAGTGAGGGGCCCTCTCAGGAAGTAGTTGCTAAATCTTCACGAACTAATCAACTACTGAGACAGATGCATGAAATAAACAATACAAATTGGAAATTATAACAGTCGTAGTGGAGAGTTTTCTTCTATTGGTAGAAATGTTCTATATCTCTATTACATAAGTCACAACAATGTTGCTTCTATATATATATATATATATATATATATATATATTTAAACAAAGGAGGGTTTCGACCAATGAACCTCTTAGAATAGTATATGCATAATGAAATCAGGTACATCATTAAACATCAAATTATGTTGAGGAATCTTCAGTAAATTCCTGAAACAGAGTGAGTAAATAGGCCATTGATCTCAGGCACATTTTTTTTAATATCCTCATGCGCTCCCCTACAACCACCGAAGTCTGGATGGGTGAATCTCCATAGTTAGAGAGCATGTGTGGGCATAAAACCCATGTTCTTGATTATCCCATCGAAGCCCCTGGATATTCTAACCACCAACTCCTTTGCGCTTTCAGTGTTGGATCGAGTGTCAGATGGAGTAATGGATAGAGGGTTGGAGGGTCGTATTAAGGACTGTTATCACTCCAGGAAACTCTCCTAGGTTGTAAATCGGAGATGCCTGGTAACTAACTCTTTTTGGGAAATGTTTTCTCAATATTTGATAGGGTTTTTGGGTCAAGATGAATATCTAAGTACTTGACTGTGTTTTCAAGACTGTCTAGAGATACAAAATCTCACAAGGCCTTCTACCAATGTGGTCAGACAAGGTTTGATTAAATGGGGAAAAGAAAACAGCTATTGAACCAGATTATACTTCATACAAACAAGCACAATGGGTTTAATAACCAAGAAATAACTTATGATTATCAACTAAGACAATTAACCAGTGAGATAATAGTCACTGCAAATTGAATGAGCATTAACAAAGGACTTCCACTCATAAGATATAAAAGAACAGAGGAGAAAATCTAACAACAGAACTGAAGGAAGCTTGCAATTTTTTATAAAATAAGAATAGGTCTTTTCATTACAGTGGCAGCATCATAGTACTCAAAATCGAACCCTTGGTCCTTCTTCTATTCTAATATTTATAGCATTACAAAACAGTTCTTTGATCCTAAAAGCATGGATCAAATCAACCAAAAATAGCAAGTGAAAATCAGTTGCAAAATAAGTGGGATATTTCCTCAAAATGAGGTCAATCCCAGATCTCTTTGTCTGTTGATTGTTGATGAAGTGTAGAACAACCTTCCAAGTCTTCATGATGACTTTCAACTAGAGATTAAGTCGAATTGCTGATGTGGCTAGGTGTCATGCTTTCTGTTTTACTTGAAAATGTCCATAACCTTTGAAATAACTTCTTTCTTCATAAAATGCCGAAAACAACTGCTGGGATGGACTTGATAATTCATGTGACATTCATTAGAAAAGATCCCGAATCATTTCCTATCAAAAATCCTTGACCTGTGCAAAAACTCGTTCAATTCGGGACACACAGGCTTTCGGTGGTTGCCTGGGGAGATTTCTATGTGAGTTATCCACCGAAAGCGCCTATTTTCAGTGATTAATGAGCACACTGTGTGCTCGCCTAAACCACCGAAAGTCAATTCTTTGAAGAGTTTCAAAATTGCAAAATTGTCTGTCATGAATCCCTTTTTAACACTCAAAATTTGTTAGCTGTTGTAGTTTTGATTCGAGCAGACCTACGAAACTTTGATGACTGTGTAGGGGAATCTATTACATTTATTATAGTTGTGGCTAGACTAGCCAAATTATCCAAACCAGTTTGTTTTTCTTCAGGTGCTTCAAACTTCTTTAGCTTGAGCCTTGAAATTCTGAGTTGCCTGTATAATTTCATATTCTCTCTAATCAACTCTCTATTTCTATCTTTTATTCTATCATGTTTTTGTTTGAGAGTTTGATTCTCTTTGAATAGCTCAGCATTTCTCTCTATGAGGTCTGTGTTTGCTTTTTTAATTACCCTCTCCAGGACCTCCATCTCATAGATCTCTTGTAGCAACATGTTGATTTTCTTTGTCTTACCTTTCTTGGGCCTGCTTGAAGAAGGTTCTGCTTCTGATTTCCTATGTGTTTCGGAAGGCTTTGATGGAGGTATCTTGATTTTCAGTTTTACATCCTGTTTGATCTACAATTTGTCCTTTGTTTTTTCCATCTCCTGCTCTGAATCAGATTCACTATATGGTAAATTGAGTGGGTTTTTTTCTATGACAGGGTTTCTGTCTTCAAGCTTTAATTTCCTCTTGGTTCCTCCCTGCTTGTTGGGTGATTCCTTTATAGAATCCCTGGACATTGAAATCCCTTTCCTCCTCCTGTGACTAGTAGGATCATTCCTGCTTCTGGACTTCTTTTCTTTTATCTCTGGAGGTTTTTCTGTCTGAAACTCGTTCCAGAACAAGAAGAAACTCCACTCTATTTGCTTCCTTTGAAGAGATTCTCTGAAAAGGAGGGTAATCAACCCCTGATCGGATATTCTTCTTGTAACTTTTGTGGGATGAGCCTTTACCTGTTTTGCCATCTTAATAAGGGTCTTAGGAAAGAAATAAGGTATGTTTAAGTGTTCTCTACCTGTGAACTGGGTTCAACAATTTAAAATGGTAGTACATCACCCTGTTATAACGCCCTTCACAGGTTATGTATACCAAAATTGCCTTTAGAAGGCTCTGCCACTTCGGTTCAAGATATGACATAGGAATATCCTTCTTCCAAGTCAAAGTTTTATGTACTGGCAACAAATATGATCTAAATTCAACAGTTGAGGGTGAAGAGGTTTTAAACCAGCAATCCCCTGTTCTGGACAACCCTGTGTATTCTGAAATAGATGCTTCATCTATAATTAACTCCTCCTTGCCTATCCTAGCAACCCTTCCATCGTATGAGAGGACAAATGCTTCAGCAACATGTTGATGAAAAGTTATCAGTTTTTCACAATATGTGAGAACTCCGGCCTATTTAAAACACTCTGCAACTTCTGGATGTTCTTCAAAATACCACATGCCATCCACTTCTGACCTCAATGCAGGACTGACTTTTGACATGACTGAATGAAAACGGTATCTGAAACTATAGGCAACAAGGTGTTTGGGAAACAACGGCTCTAGGAACTAGGGATATAGTCGATAACACTTATGAGCAAACTGTGAAATCGTTTGACAGAGCATAGGATTGATAAATGCACTAGAATACCGACCCACATTTGAATGACAGTCTGACAGGGAAAGCCGAAACTTCAACTTTTCGGGGGCAATTGTATTTATGAAACTTTGACAGGAAATAGCTTAGAGACTTACCCGATAACCCGATCAGATTTCCTTAACTTGAGATGCTGGCTGAACTCGGAGACACCATGCCAATCGCTCGAGAAAGCGGGATCAAGATTTTGAAAACCACGATTTGTTGATAAAATCGCGTGCTGGTAGTTATATTCAGCGATCCTCGGGCTTCATTATAACACGTTGAGTTTTAAAATGAATGAATGACCTATTAATAATGATGAATGTATCTGCCACTGGAAAGGAGGGAAGATCCGTGCAATCATATCTGGAGATCACTGCTCTGCGTGGATTTGAAAATGATTATTGCAGTGGATAATACGCAGGTGCTTCAAACCTTTTGGTTGAACCCCATGAATGAGCATCATATCCCACAACGCAAGCTTTCGGCATTTGTATTCATCATCATTGCAACGATTTTTGACATCTGGCTCATGCGAAAGCATGAGCTTTCTTTTTGTCCGTTCAAAACTTTTCAGTAGTTTCTTGCCTTTTGCATCGACCCTTTATCTGTTGAAACTGAACTCTTTCAGTGGTTAATGAGCACACAGTGGGCTCGCCTAAACCACCGAAACCTGATATTTTTCCATTTTCTTGACCGATCCAAAACCAACATTACTTTTGAGCTTATTTTGGAATGACTGATTCCCTAACCTATCTATAGAAATTTTGAAATCAAATTTAAAACTCAACCTATCATCTAAAAATCAAATAAAATCCAATGATTTATTTGGGGAGTTAACAAGGACCACAAAATTCTCTCAGTTTGTCCACAATTTTAGAAAATGGCCTATGATGTACCTAATTGGGAATATTGGGCACAAAACCCATGTGCTGGATTTTTTGGATTCAGCTTCATCTTCCCACAAATTGAGATTGAAATTAACTTCCTAGAAAAATGGTTGGATGAAGGTCCTCACGAAGGTCTGAATGGCATGTAATTGTTAAATCCATGAATTGTAATTATAGCCAGACATTAATTCAAAAACAACACTTGAATCCTTTGAGATAATGTAAAAATAACTATAATGATGTGATTATTATCTTTCTTAGATATCAACATGATGTTAAAAGAGATTAGGATAAAAAAATCTTGAAACGATGACAAGAGAATCCAAAATCCACTGAGATGCTTGAGTTTTCATTTAAATATATAGACTAGATAGTGGTGAAAGATGATAAAAAAGGGGGATCATCATCTCCCCCACACTGGATATGTTGCAAGTCCCTCCACAAACAAAATGGAGTGATAAAAAATAGATTATGCATTTGCAGCAATAACCACTACCTGTACGTTTTGGAGGGAATTCAATAGCCTTGGATTTGGATTTTAATTTTCAGTTGGATTATTTGGGATTTTTATAAAATTTCTCTCGGTGTTTATGATGACAATGGAAACAGTGGAAATGAAAAATAGATAATTGTAAAATAAAGAAAATAAATTCTATTCATAGATGCACTCTATGGAAGCACAATGATGAAACCCTTTCAATATAGTAATATCAATGGAAAATCTACCAAGGGTTTCAAAGCATACGCCAAGTCATATAAAAACATAACTGATGATATAATTGTTGGTATATTTTTCATGTAAGAGCCAAGTTTCTGAACCAAATGAATGGATTCTCATTTGACTGCCAAAATAATGATAGCCCATGTCTGAAATTTATGATATGATTTTGGTTAGTGTTTGGTTAAAAGGATATCGTATGAATGTCTTCAATCAATGTCCAAGTCAAAGACTTTATAACAATAGAAAATCATAATGAATATAATTATATGATCCATATAGTAAATAAAAGTGGCAATCGGTTATACTTACAAAAAAAAGTATCATGTTACCATCTCAATCATGAAAGGATGGAGGATAGAAAGAATATGGAGAAGTTATATTTCAACTCTAAGTTATTGTAATATTTTGTAAATATAACGATATCTTGCAAAAATGATTATGTTCACATTTCCTTGTATTTAAACAAGAATYCCTGTGTATACCTAAGTTCAATCATAGATTCAATAAACAATGAAATTCTAAAAAGAAAATGCCGTAGAAAATTGAGATCAGATTATATGTTTAAGAATCATAAATTATGTAGTCATATAGTTCTTGGATTCTATARCATACTAAGACCACATCTTAGAGAKTAGATAGAATAGAAGTTTGACGATGATAGAATAAGGTAGAATATGATGATGATGAAAAAAGAGTATGGAGAAAACCAAAGTTGGCATTATAGAAAGATTAGCTTTGGTGAAATAACGGTATTTTTTTTWTTTTTTTTTTAAACCACCTAGCTTGTGAAATTTGTCATGCCAACTGGAGAATACTAGGATGTACAAGATACATTTACATTTTTAGATTTTTTTTTCTAGATCAAAGGATTATTGGATTCATGTACCTAACCTAAGTTTTATATTAAGAATTACTTCTAGCATTTAGAAAATTGTTTTTGCAGATTACAGGTTGCTCCAACACTCCATCTAACACCCTATCCGACACTTTGACTGAAAAATGCGCAATAATAGGCACATAATGTTGCCAAGAGTATCAGAAATGATGAGAAGCATTTCCCTTCTCATGTGTCATGGAGTAGATGATGATAGTGTCGATGCAAATGAAGTATCTATGTTGGTCCCTTCAATCTGAAAGGTAATTGCAATGAAGAGGCTCGAAGAAAAAGGGACTAGCTGCCAACCGAGTCCAAATCTATGTAGTGGAAAAGCAATTTTTGCAGTTGGGAAATAGAAAGCTATTGAGATGCAAATAGTCTCTTCTCTTTTAGGAAAAATAAGTTGATCATCTTCTTTGAACCACTCTTCCTTTTATTAACCATGAGCGTAGATCCATAAATTTCAAATATTATGTAACATTCAACTTACCATGATCATGATCATTTATATTGTATAAAATACCTCACCCGATCCTCCATATGGAACTCCATTTGGTCCTCCAGATGGCACTCCATCTGGTCCTCCAGATAGCACTCCATCCAGTCCTCCTGTGTAACTATAAATTATTCCATAGTAAACGGATGTTCACCCATATCACTTATCTTGGACAATTTCTGGCAGGCATGGTGAACAGGAGCATAGATAGGATAAGATTATCCATTTTTTATTTCTTTGTCATCGATATGTAAAAATACAAACAACTTGTTCCTCTTTTCATCGGCTTGTAATACAGATGGCAGTGAGAATTTAGCAGTGGCTATCGATATGTAATTGTCACAAGGAATAATTAATTATAAGAAGTCTTCCATTGCATAAACGTAAATAAAAATGCACAATAGGATTATAACACACAAAGTTATGTCAGCAGTATACAATTTATCATACTAATACAAACAACTTTTGATATAATAGCCCGAGATATTGTAAAAACAATATGACAGAATTTTTACAGAGATCCTACTTCCTCTTCTCATGGGATTGCAATACAGATGGGCAACTTCTAGCATTTTTTTTTAGCTCAAGAAACCCTTTCCCCCATGCCTAAGATATGGCACATCCCTGTGCCAAAAAAATTCTTGTCAACAATAGTTAGTAAGCAATCTTCAGGAAAATGAAGACAACATTATTATTCTAAGAAAAACTAGAACTTAGAAATAAGAAGTATTAATGTTATGTTATGGAAATAACCTAAACGACACCATACTAGTTTATATTTCTTAATACAAACAATTTTGTTAGCTAGGAACAGTTTATGCTCATGAAGACCATATAAGTTGTGATAGGGGATTTTCCTCATGTCCCTCAATAGAAAACATGAGGGTATAGATGATCTATAAAACCCATAAGAAACTAGTCATCCCTGCTTGATGTATCAAAGGCTTATTGTCATTCAAGTAATATGGATAAAGTTTTCATTTGATTTTATTGGACTCCTAAACTTATGGGTCCCACTTCTAGGATAGTGACATCCTAGGTATCGTATGAATTAGATGACATGGTCTTAAGTGCAAGTTACAAACATTCTCAAATGAAAATTAGATGAGATTTATTTAGCCCTTTTTTCTCAACCATGCCTGCGTTTTCTTAAGGATTGGCACAAGTATATCATTCATATGGACAAGTATAGATTAGGCATAGTAAGAGACATCAAAGTCAAAACCTATTTCCAGAAAGCCTATTTAGTACCCCGATGGGGTAACTTTGATATCTAAGAAATATCCTCTTCCAGGCAAAATGCCCCATTGCCAATGAGCCCGTTCAGTACCCTGATGGATTTTCCTAGTCGTACCATAGGCTCGTACCTTCTTCCAACAGACATTCTCAGTATCCCGGTGGGTTAGCATCTTACACCCATATTACAGTCTTTACCACCACCCTTAATATTTGTATGTATGTATTTCTTTCGCAATGAGATGGGGTGGAAACTCTGAAAACCTTTTTATGGAATGGGATGGTATATGGGTTGGAGGACACTCTATAAATCTCCCATAAAAGATTGTTCGCATGAAAAATAGACTTATGCACTTATATTAGTCCATAGATATATCATGGTCAAACTTACTTAATGTGAAGTGGATGAGGCTGTAAGAGAATGACTTAAAGGTGCCTCTAGTCCCTAAGTCTATATTCTTCATATATAGTTATAGTAGTGTTCCCTCACAAGTAGGAGTGACATCCACTCTCCTGCTACTATCTGATAAGGGTGCTTGAATAACAAGCTCTGATATGAAACTAGAATGTACAAGTTACCTATAGGTATTACTATTTAGACCTTGAAAATTTAAGTAAATCCCCATAATCTATTAAAGTTGGCCTTCAGTCTATTTTTATTACTAATTGGTCTGAAATATGCATGTAATAAGGGAAATAAACATTCGGAAATGTTTTGGTTTCTAGTATTAAACTATCAATACTATCTTTATTTTACTTTCTTTATTAAAAAATAAAACGCAAAGTGGGGTTGTATTAAACTTTAATCTAAATTGACAACATACAAAATTTATTCATTATCCTACTCTACCTAAAAAGAAAGGAAAATATTTATTCAAGTGTAAGAAATTTTCCAATGTAACCATCTGTGAAGCAAGATAGGAAACATACCCATATCCACATATGAAAAATTTACCGCAGTGATTAACTGGATATGAAGAACCAACCAACCTATGTATTTTGGCATCAAAAGGTGTTGAAGAAGAGAATAGTATTGTGGCATGATGACCTCTTGAAACCAAATTTCAATGTAATCTTGATGTTCATCAACAATAATTTATATTCTCTCCTTCCTCATGCTACACAAATCCTCTTCTTTTGGGTGATTGATTTCTAAAGTACATAAAGGATATGTTGAGATGGATATTGAGAACTCCTCAATCTCATGTCTTAGTGATTGCTCTCCACCGGATGTAGTCCATAATTTTTCATCTTCCTTCACAATTTGGCAAGGAAAATCATTTTGTATCTCATAGGACCTTTATTCTTCTAATATTTCCAGAGAGGTTCACAAGTTCTTGACTATTGTCAAGATGTGTTCTTCCTGAAAGGAAGAAATCCCAGCTACTGCTAGGATTTGAGAGAGTTCTTCCAAAATAATGGTCACCTTCGAATTCATTATGTTGGTTGATGGATCCTACCTCACACAAGGATTAGTGTATGGGGTTCTTAAAAAACATTTATTATTATTATTATATATTTTTAATATTTTAATCAAAACTACCCAAAAAATTAAATACATATTTAAAGTGGATTTGTGCAAACCCAACATACCACGCTTGCATAAAATAAATCACACTTGTGGGACAGAAATCAAAGCATAAAATAAAATATGATTGCAGGAACAAAATCAAACTCACACGTGTATGAAATTAAACACACTGGAAGGAAAAATAAACACACTTTGTGAAAGGGAAGCACACTTGCATGAAAGAAATAAAACTTGCATAAAATAAATTAAAGAAAGCACTCTTGCAGTAAAAGAAACACACTGGCAGGAAAAATAAATTGCGGAAAAGTAAACACACTATGTAGGAAAGAAAGCACGCTTGCGGGAAAGTAAATTGCAGGAAAGTAAACAAATTGAGAAAAGTAAACAAACTAAGAAAAGTAAGCAAACTTTCAGAAAAAGTAAACACTCTTACGGAAAGGGAACAACAAGGCTTTGAAGCGACCCATTAAAATGGATGCACAATCTCTTAACTCTCGTCTTAAAGTTTATCCTCACCCTTGTTGTGTAATTAAATGAGACCTACCTATCTAACCTCTAATCCCTTTAGAACCTCCCCGACAATGACACCAAAAATGTCGAGTAAACTATATACCATCTAATTCGACATTAAACTGTCAACTCAGGGCTCGTAAGCTTAGAGGTGTCGACATTGTATGTGTAGCACTGAAGCCTAAACTAATCTAGTCTAACCTAATCCTAAATCCAGCAATACACTTAAAAGAAAAGCAAGAAAATTTGAATAGCTAAACACCTAGGAAAGAAGATCGTTATGGGGTGATCGTATCTCACGAGTTAGATCCTTAATCTATCTGTTAGTGATTATAGCTATATTAAAGGAAATTAAACACTCTTAATAGCATTTATTTTTAGTTAAAATCTATTCTATTCTATTCTATTCTTCAAGAAATTCATCTAAAACTAAATACTTGAATTAACTTTTCAAATTCATATCTCTAATAGAAAACAAGAAATTGAAATCTATTCTATGAAAATCAAGTAAATCTAACTATTCCTAATTTAAGATTGATCCTATAATTGAAACAACCTCTTTCTAATCAATATTAAATTTAAAAGACATTGAACAACAAGAATTGAATAGGAAGAATCTACTAAAAGGACCTAGACATATCAATCCTAAATAGAAAGGAACTAAAATTTAAAGAACTTCAACCATAAAGGATTCAGTTAAAAGATTACATAAAAGGAATTAAAGGAAAGGTGCATGAAATAAATACACAGAGTCCTTTTATCACACTGAACCAATTGACCTCAAATCATTCTAATGCATTTCGAAAATAATCATAGACATACAACACTTCTCTAAGCTATGATTACCAAACACGTTTTAATTAATTGCATTCAAAAGAAACTACTTCAATTTCTACTAATGGTTGAAAGGAAAGACACACAATAGAATGAGATCTCGTTTACACATGGATAAATATGAACACACAACATTATCAATAAACAAGAAATACATTTTGAAATGAAATACACAAGAAACAAAGTAAACAAGGGATTCATTTTAGAATGACACACAAAAAAAATGGAATATATTCACAATCACTTATCTGAACTTGTTGTTGGAATGAAAATATGATCTTCACACTACATAAATGATCTTCACA
>JASDQU010587659.1:25057-48781 GCA_032191745.1 Picea mariana | reverse complement strand
GACTTCTTAGAAGGTTCTACTTCTAGAAGATTCCTCCTCTAGAATGTTCTTAGGTGATGGTAGCACTATATAAAGGGATTCAAACAATGTAATGAGACAGGAAGAGAAGTATTGTATTTGGAGTGGTAGCTCAATAGGAGGATGCCCCCTCGAAGAGGCAAGTGAACAGGAGAGGATCCCTTCCATAATAGGATCCATTGTATGGTGTTTCCCTACCTTAAGGGTTTGGTAATAATAAATTGTGGTTTCTTCTATCTTGCTTTGTGGATCTATTGTGTATTTAGTATTTGTGGTGCTTATATTTGCAGATCTGGTTTAAGTCCTTAACAGAAACCTTCACCACTGATATTTCGGCACCCACCATCATACCGGTTGATCCTTATGAGTGCCAGACAGTGTCACATGTAGAAATGGAAACAAATGTTTTTACTCCTTCTGGGAATTCTTCAATTCCCGCTACGGTTGTCACCACAGGAGAGTTTCCACCTCCTAACCCACCATCACTGGTCTGAGCCACCATGGTCTTGACCGCCTCTACATCACATAATGGTCTGATCCCGTCTCTGGCAGCAACCACAACCCCTTTCACACAAAGTGAGACATGCCCTCCATTCTCATACGGGATGCCTAGTTCAGGTAGAAGTCCTGTACTTTCCTACTCCACTTCATAGACTTCAGGTCTGGGGGAAGGGAGCTCTAATGCTCCTTTGCAAGGCCACATGGTGGGCACTTCCGCTCCTTTTAACGCTTTCCCTTATGGAGGAGGTCATATTCCTCCTTCATCCCCTTCGCTCGGTGGCACACACCAGCCATCCGTCGGGTCGCTTGCACACCATAGTTTATTTTGAGTAGAGAGTCATGGACCACCTTCGCATAATATGCCGGTCGATTTGACACTGTTTTCTTTGTTCGGTGCATTTGGTAACAATGCCTTCTTGTCTGCTGCTTTCCCGACTGGGGGCAATCCTGGTTTCAGACAACCTATTCCTATGCAGGGTAGTATTCCTACACAGGGGGCACACCCAGGAACTTCTTCCCCATCAGGGCCTTGGAATTCTTGGCAGGGATCCATTCCCTCATTAGGAATGTCAATCTGGGCTAATTCTTTTCACAATCAATCAAATCCTGGAAAAAATACTATGCCTATCCCCATGGGACTGCCATGGGGAAACCCTTCCCAAATTCCTTCGAATGTAATGCATGCCCAACCATCTATGTCCTATTTCGGAAATCAGCGGATGATGTCTCCTCACATGCAAAATCCATACGCTGGCCATGGCCATGGTTTTTACTAGAACCCAGGCCAGCAGCCGAACTTTTCCTGGCAACCTGGTGCCAGTCAAACTCTAGGCCCCTTTTTCCCAGGTTATCACCAACAACCCAAACTACCCTTCCTAGAAACCTTGCATTTGCCAGACTAGACAAGGTTGTTGAATAACCCTATCTGTCATGATCCACGTTAGCCTCCTATGCCGATGAAGTTGCCTTCAGACATCCCAAAGTTTGAAGATCCAGGAGATCATGTTACTACCTTCCATCTTTGGTTCTCATCTAACTCGTTGAAAGATGACTCCATACAGTTGTGATTGTTTCAATGTACTCTCATTGGGAGTGCCACGAAATGGTACATTGAGCTCAATCGCTCAAGATACTCTTCCTTTGGCGAACTGGTGACATTTTTCCTAAACCATTTCCAGTTACCTGTGAGATACGACGCTGGCACTGAATTGTTGGCCAATTTCTCACAAACAAAAGTAGACCATATCTCTGATCACATCCGAGAATGGAAATGCCTAAAGAGTTTAATTAAGGTACCAGTCCCACCAACATTCCTACTTGAGTGGTTCCTTAAGTCTTTGGTCCCACAGTTATCCAAAGATGTCATGATGTCGGGAGTATTTTTCGAAGAAGACGCCATCATGAGAGCTCAACAACTTGAGCTAATCTGATCTTAGTCCCGTTTATTATACAAGATCTTTTCAGATGCGCCACGCTCAATACTTGATAAAACTAGATAGAGAGCTAGACCACATGCCGATGGTATTGTTGGTTCAACAAAAACAAAGCCCACTAAACAATTGACGAAGCAGTTGTAACAACTGTCTATACAACACACAGTGGCCAGCCAAACTACTGCTTTGGCTTCTCCCCCTACCAAAACGTCAAATGTACACACACTGCAATCGGCTAATCCAAAGGCCACCCAATGGCCCGAAGGAAAGAAAAAACAACAAAAGAAGGGTAAGGGGGATAAAAAACCTACTGATAATGCTGGTAGGGACAACACTGAGAAAAATAAAGTGAGGTGTCCATGCAGCTTGTGCGTGGAAGACCACCCGACCCATCTATGTCCTCGGCTTTCCAAAGCCCAAAAGTTTGTGATGCAACAACAACCGGTTGTGTTAACCAATCCATTTCAACATGGGAAAAATCTAACCCAAGCCTCTGCAAGCACAGAAGGGAGCAGCAAAGGACCCTCTCCATCTTCGAACAACCCCGCATCCATGAATGTATATATGGTGAAGGGTGATTCTTTTATATCGACTAGAGCACATGACTATAGTAAACCAAGCACTTCTGAGAAGGGAAAATAAGCCGAACTCCCATCTCTTCCTCTACAGAATGAGAAGACATTGGGTGAAAGAATGACATGCATCCCCAAAGGCACATTCAAAAAAGCTTCTCACAAGCCAAACGCAAGGGCCGCCCAGAAGTATTATGTGGTGGAAGATTTATCACAAACCCCTTGTGCAATGTCCTCTTTGGAGGTCCTCCAAAGCTTCCCTTCCCAGAGGAAAGCCTTGTTAACCACTTTAGGATCTACCGAGACTTGTAATCCAGGTATAATAATGCTGGATACAACTGAACTAAAACCTCATCTACCTTACCACGTGGAATTTCAGATAGTAGTGGCTTATCCCACGAAAACTTTTACTCGGAATATCTTCCACATGGTGGTTTATGAGGGTGCCTCGACATGCGTTATGTTGTTGGCATGTTGGAAGGTCGTTGGCCAACCCGTTTTGTCTCCGTCACCTACTCTTCTTACTGCTTTCGACGATTGTTCATTCCAACCAGATGGTATCATTCCCTCTTTCCCAATGAAGTTAAGAGGGAAGACCATGTGTGTTGAGGCAGAGGTAGTCGATGCACCCTTTGACTATAACCTCTTGTTAGGGAGGAGTTGGACTTATGCCATGCAAGCTATGGTTGCTACAGTTTTTCGGGTCTTATTGTATCCACACAAGGGCAGATTCTGACCATAGATCAATTGTCTTTCTCCAGACCTGACCCTTCATTGGGGGCATCCACGGTCCCGATGATTGATAATCCTCAACCAGGTGTGGTCAATGTAGGGGTTGGTTTGTGCCCATATTTGATGGGTACCTTTGATTACCCGCCCCCTCAAGGCGATATCAAGTTTATATCCAGTCACCATAAAGTTGAGATTTTTCAAGTTTCGTCGTTCCGCACGACTTAATTCAATGATCCGTGGATACTTCCTTCCCCATCGGACATGGTGGATGGGACAGGGCACCCAGGCATGTCCATTCCCTTGTACATAGCCGAAGTAGCGTACTCTTTAGTATAGCAAACTCTAGCCAATATAGATCCAGCTCCTATACAAGAGTTCGATCCAGTTCTAGAGCCTATTTGGGCTCATGGTTCTCTCGCTGAAACCAATTCATTAGACTTAGTCTTGCCCTTTGATGAAGCTGTAAATGAAGCAATGACTAGTCTGGACAAACCCTGGGAAGATATTCATCACAGATCATACTTCCTCCCAGCGTTAAGCAGAATTGAAGCTAGAGAATTTACCTTGACTATGATGGGGGATAGGTTTTGTCCTATTAATCCCCTAGCTACACACGAGGTTTATGCTGAGGGTAATATGGAAACTATCGCTGAAACCTTATCGATCAATATCTCTTGAAACCCTGGCGCTATGGACAATGTTTTCGTTAGAGCTGACTGCTCCCCGGGAGAGATTCAAATCTACACAAATCTTTTTAAAGAATTCTGCGACGTTTTTTCCTGGTCCTATGAGGAAATGCCAGGGATTGATCCAAAAATAGTTGAACATGAAATCAAAACTTATCCAGATGCCAAGCCTGCCCAGTAGAAGCTTCATCCAGTTAACCCCAAGAAAGCAACAACTATTAAGGTTGAGGTTGGGAAACTGCTAAATGACGGTTTTATCTATCCTATCCATTTGACCCAATGGATGTCAAACCCCATGTTGGTCAATAAAAATCAAGGAACAATTCATGTATGTACAGACTTCTGTGATTTGAACAAGGCATGTCCCAAAGATAATTTCGCCACACCATTCATCGACCAGAGAATTGATGAATGTGCAGGTTGAGAGGCCTTCTCTTTCATGGTCGGTTTTTTGGGATATAAACAAATACAAATAAAACCCGAAGACTAGCACAAAACGACATTTATTTGTCCTTGGGGTACATTCGCCTATCGTAAGATGTCGTTTGGTCTTAAAAATGTTGGAGCGACCTTTCAGTGGGCCATGTATTTTTCTTTCCATGACCTCAAGCATATAGTCGAGGCCTATTTAGATGATTTAGCATCTCGATCTCACAAGAGAATGGATCATCCCACACACCTTTGACTTATGTTTGCGCGTTGTCGCTATTTCCAGATTCGATTGAATCCAAACAAGTGCAGCTTTTGCATAACATCAAAACGTTTGTTAGGTTTCATAGTGTCAACAATAGGGATCATGGTTGATCCTCTCAAGGTTGAGGCAATAATTCAGTTGCCCCCCCCATGCACAATCCTTCAACTTCAGAGTCTACAGGGAAAGGCGAATTTATTAAGATGCTTCATCGCTAACTATGTTGAGATCACCAAGGTATTTATGCGCTTACTTAAGAAATATGTTCCTTTTTATTGGGACGATGTTGCTCAATGCTCTTTCACCACATTGAAACATGCACTCACAACTGCCCCTCTGCTCTGACCACCTAACTATAACAAGGATTTCTTAATATATTTGGCTGTAGCAGAGTCAACCATTTTCATGGTCTTAGTTCAGGAAGATGACTTATTCTCAGAATATGTCATCTATTACCTGAGCCAAGGCCTCATAGGACCGGAACTCAATTATTCTCATATTGAAAAACTTGCGTTGGCAACAATCCATGTTGTTCAACGGTTCCGTCATTATGTTATGTTTCGCAAGACCATCGTCATTACTATCGTGAGTCCATTTAAGTACATGTTGACACGACGGGTAATAGGCAGAAAAATGAATAGATGGATAGTCGTCCTCCAGGAGTTTGACTTAGATTTCATTTCAGCAAAATCCAAAAATTCACTGGTCTTTGTAGAACTTATTTCGGAGCTTCCGGTTGAGTCAGGTGATCTTTTGCCCGAAGAATCACCTATCAGAGGAGATATGTTTTTTATCACCTCTTTGAATCCCTGGTATGGAGATATACTTATCTGTCTCCAGAATTTGAAGCGCTCCACCTATGCTTCTCGTGATGATAATCGATGCATACGCCATTAGTCTAAGAATTATCTCATACTCAATGATACATTGTATCGGAGAGGTGTAGACTGCATCCTACATCGATGTCTCACTCACGAAGAAGTAGTTATTATGCTTAACAATTTCCATACCAGAGACTGTGGCGTCATTTGTCTGGGTTGGGAACAACCCAAAAGATTCTACAAGCAGGTTACTTTTGGTCAACACTTATCAAAGATTGTATCGAATTGGTCAAGAAGTGCCACCCATGCCAAATATTCTCTCATAGGATGAGGGAACATCCCGCTCCCATGTTTCCTATCATCACAGTTGGTCCCTTCACCAAGTGGGGGATTGATTACACTACATGCAACCCTCCTTCATCAAGGGGGCATCGCTATATCATCGTAGTTGTAGACTACTTCACAAAGTGGGTTGAAGCTATGCCAACGTTTAAAGATGATGGAGAGACTGTAGCTCTCTTTTTATTCAATCAGATAATAGCAAGGTTCGACATCCCGAGGGAGATTGTCACTGACCATGGCAGTCACTTTCAGGACCAAATGATGACTAAGTTAACATCAAAGCTTGGGTTACAGCAAGAACATTCATCACCCTACTACCCCCAAGAAAATGGTGAGGTGGAAGTTGTAAATAAATCTCTTAAGACCATCCTACAACGAACAATCAACTCAGCCAATTCAAATTGGCATTTGATGTTATACTCGACATTATGGACCTACCGAACGTCTATTAAGACTGTAATTGGTTTCTCACCTTTTCAACTTGTATATGGGCTGGAAGCAGTCTTGCCTATCGAATGTTAGATTCTGTCCCTAAAGTTGGCAGTACAATTATTGCCAGACACTTCTCCACTTGAAGAATGGTTAGTATACCTTGAGTAGCTCAATTAGTAGTGCCGTGATGCAGCCCTGGCCAATGAGGCTCACAAACATAAAGTCAAGTGTTATTATGATAGGTCAGTTCATCCTCGGATTTTCTCTGAAGGCGAACTTGTCCTGGTCTATGACCAAGATAAGGACCCCTCTGGGGGAAGGAAAATTCAAACCCATGTGGTTCATACCTTTCATCATAAAAGAGGTTTTAAAAAAGGGCGCTTATCATCTGGTTGATTTTGAAGGGAATTCTTTGGCGGAGCCTAGAAACGGGCTTTACCTCAAGAAGTATTACTCATAGGCAGGTCACCGTGGGTAAATTTTTGTAACATATGTATAGTCTTTGTACTATTACTTTCTAGTTTCTTTTAGTGTTATGGAAGTGTCAGTAATGTTATCTTTTGTCACTGTGGTAGATGTCAAGTGATTCTGAGGTGTTCATTGGGTATGCAGATGGTGCTAGCCAACACACTCAGAGGCTTGTCTCTGCAGCTTGGGTAATATTTACACCTCAAGGATAGTTATTATCTTCTGGAGGTATATGCTTAGGTGACACCACAAACAATGTCGCCGAGTATAGTGCAGTTATTGAGTTTCTTCATGATGCTTTGTCATTTGGTATATCTCATCTTTAGGTCTATCTCAACGCTCAGCTGGTTGTGTCTTAGTTAAACAGAGTATACCGGGTTCATGATACGACTTTACACCGACAATTCCTTAGGGTACATCTCTTAGAACAAAACTTTGATTATATTACATATTTTCATGTTCCTAGAAGATTAAATGAAGTTACAAATACTCTAGCTAATCAAATTTTAGATTGGCATCTTGCACACATATGAAAGAACATTCACATAAACATGTAAATACATTTTTTTTCACATGATCCATACGACACAAAGAACATAAAAATCCATATATAATATCATAAAGTAACCAGAGTACACATATGGACGCAAGCGCCTCAAAAATATGACCAATAACAAGTCACGGGGCTTATGCCCTCAAAAAATATATACAATTAGTTCTCGTGGCACGTGAAATGTCTAACTAAGGTCAAGGCCTGTG
This sequence comes from Picea mariana, assembly GCA_032191745.1. Taxonomy (NCBI): domain Eukaryota; kingdom Viridiplantae; phylum Streptophyta; class Pinopsida; order Pinales; family Pinaceae; genus Picea; species Picea mariana. Next base: position 41,326 of record JASDQU010587659.1, on the reverse strand, counting down.
GGCCTTGTTATACTGATACACAGCGTTGGCTAAATGCCAAAACAACTGGACCCATGTCCGTGGTGCCCCCACTACATGAGGCTGCATAGATGGTGGCAAGTCCTCAATCTCTATCATAGGGACCATGTGAGTGAGTGCAGTAAAGTTTCGCTCGACTCGTCTCAATACCCTCTCAGCCTCCCAGGCTGGAAGATCTCTTGCTACTGCTAGTCCCCCTGCGGTGGCAAGTGCAGTGCCTGGCTGAAGACGATGCTTGTTCCTCGCATAGTCAGTGGGTCACACTAGTCCCACATCTGCACACAATGAACACATATCCGTAAAATACTCTGGGATAACAAAAAAATGATATATATAACAAAAACAACATAAAAATTACATATGTTTAACAAAAAAAAAAACAATGATGACAACTTACCCATCTCTCCTCGCTCCTCACCAGGAGGTACTTGTATCTCAGGATCCCTCGAAACATCAATCCTGCATATGGGTAATCCTCGATAAGTGGGATTTGTCGCGATAGCCAGGCAAATAAATAATCATTGAAGGACTCATTAGTCCTTCCACCACCCTGTCATGGCAGAAATACTGCCCATCTACACATAGAAGGAAGAGAGGCCTGATGTCCTCGTACCACTACTTGAGGACTAAAGCTCAGAACTCTCTCAAAGAAGAACGAGCACAGAACGGTCCCGAACCTGAAGTTCCTCTATGTCCGCAATCGATAATCTATCAATTGCCTCTTCATACACTCAAGAAATGTGGTAGTCCAATAAAATATTTGTGCATTTAAGCACTGGACTGCACAGTTCATCTTTGCATGGGGTCCCTGATGTAGAGCTGTAGAACCAGTGATTCGCCTGATAAGCAACAATCGCTTGTAGCGATAAGTCGGTAATCTTGCTTATGGGAACTTGTGAGCTCGAGCGATCTTTATCGGCCTCACAGTAAATACCTATCAATTCCTCTATGTTATGCTGCCCCAAAGGAAAAGTCTGGAAGTTGACTGGTTCCCCTCTCTAGGAGAGGCCAGTCAAATAATAAATGTCCTCGGTCGTGGGCACCAGTGACTTCCCCTCTAACATGAATGCCTCTTCATCTGGATGCCAGTAGTCAACCAAGGCATTCAGTAGCTTAGGTTGTGCCCGCATAAAAGGACATAAGAAAAACTTGAGTAACCCACATTGCATCAAAGGAGCCACAACATTGGGGTCTTCCCCGACCAACTCACTAACCTCTTCATGCTCTCTTTCTCTCCAATGGACATACATCCTTCAAAACACCAAGGTTCAGGAGGGTTAGCCCTTGATTTTTAATCTTTTTTCATTCAAAAAGGGAGTCCATGCAGGTTGTAATAATGACAGTCATGTGTACACGTGTACATGGTTTACTCTGCCCGAATGTACACTCGGCCTGTCCTGAGACATCTTGCGTGGACCTAGGGATGACCTTTTAAAGGTTGACGCCCCCCCAAAAAAAATGAAACCTAAAGAAAAAAGAAAGAATTAAAATGAAAGATAGGAGAGTTTGTACTTACTTGGTCTAGACAGAAGTTCATTTCGTCCACTATAGCTCCTATAATCACCACTTTTATCAAAGGGGGTCTTTTGGCTCTAGAGTCAATTTCCAAATCAACAATGGTGATAATGAGCTGCTAGCTTCTATTTATAGACTTTTTTCCCTCTTTTTGTCATTTTTTTGGCCTCTCTTATCATTTTCCTTAAACCAAAAACCATTTATAGTGATTCAAGATTTGCATGGGAGGGATATGATCGGGTATCGAGACAGTTTTTTGGAGTTTTGGGTAATTTTCGACGGTCCGTGAAATTTTTTTTCGAGGATCAACTTATGCATGTAGGTTAGGTTTCTACCCTAACTTTTGTATCTCGTTGTCTTTTTCCTTGGCCACAGGATCGATCCCATCAGGTTGCAACACAGAACCATCATAGTTGCTTTAGAAGTGTCCCGACTTGGTGGTAGAGCTTACCATAACATGGATGCCCTAGGTAGATCCTGGTTTCATTATGGTATCCATGTTGTCTCTAATCACTATAGGCTCAGGAGTCCCTGATGTTTTTCCTGATTACGAGCTTGAGCCTCATTTGCATGATTCCTTTTTCACTCTTGACCTCACCCTCGAGACTCCCAAGAGATATAATGTTTCTTCTTTTAATCCCTTTTCAGACCCTCTAAACATGAAAAGATTGTTGAGAGATCCTATGGCCATTCACACTCATTAAACTGAAATTTGAAGTCACGTCTGTCCGACGATAGTTTACCCCTTTTTTAGTCTGGACAGTCAACTGTACGAACAAAGGTATACTCTATGGAGCTTCAGTTCTCTAGAAGAGTACTCTCAGGTATCATTTTAACCCTTTTTCAGGCTTGAGGGACTAAATTTACGAAAAAGGAACCCCCTCGGAGTCCATAGTTAAGCTCGTTTTAGACTCCCTAAAATTGAAAAGATCACCGAGTGACCTTATTCTCTCACACTCATTAAACTGGTCCAGAAGAACATTCCCGACAGAGTCCATAGATAAGTTTTTTTCAGACTCCTTAAAAATGAAAAAATGGCCGAGTGATCTTGTCTTTCTCACACTCATTAAAATGGTTTTTAATAGACGTCTTGTTGGTGCTAGTTTACCCCTTTTTCGTACCGACTAGACTATATTCGAAAAAGGTACCCCAATGGAGTCTCCTTTTACATTTTTTAGACTCTCTAAATATGAAAAGCCACCAAGCTTACCTTCTCTGGGCTCGTTAAACTTACATCAAAGGACGTTACCATTGTGTGTTTTGTTAATCACATTTGCATACCTGCATATTTGTCCTAATGCCGGTTCCATGTTGCTCTCAAACTGAATTATCTGAAGCATGCCTTATACGCAAGCCTTGTATCATTTTTCCTCTGCGTCCTGACACCTTTGGCCCCTGGAGAATTTTTCCTGAGTGTCATTTTCTTGCATATGTCTCTTTGCCCTGAACATCCATGTGTTCCATGCGCTTGGAACTAGTATGTTTGTGACACATGATTCTCCATTGTAACATAACATTCTTTTATTCTTTTTCCAAAATTATTGAAAAAGACAAAAAAAAAAAATCAAATATACCCCAAAAAGAGGAAGGGAAAAGTATTTTCCTTATTGGCAACATCATGAGTCACCCTTGGATAAAGCACATCTGTTCGTTTGTTCATCAAACCCTAGGATTTAATATGACCTTAGGAATCTTTTCTCGCTACATAAAGCCGTGTCCTCCTCCGTTTGGTTATTTTTCCAAACATATGGAGAGTTTGCATTGCCTCCTACCTCGTAAACTTATGTTAATGCCATGCTGCCTGAGTCTCATCATTTGTCGTGTTGTTGTCCAAGGGAATTTTTTCACCAAGCCTGAGTCAGCCCCTCTCGAGTTTGTCTCTTGCCCTCATACCTGACCATCCTAAATGTCTAATCAAGTCCTTGTTCAAAATCAATGAAGCCTTCAATATGATCATCGAGATTATCTAGTCCATGACCGACGAGCCGTCGAAGACCTCTGTGTAGTAAAGTCATACACTCATATTACACTCCTACCCGAGTTTTGAAGATTTTTTGAAGTTGTGGCTCGAGCTTTGAAAATCTCATCTCCAGCCATCAGGCTGTATCAACTTCTAGAAGATGGATACTCTATATGTATATCTTTTTGATTTTGAGATGTAGCTCTGTTGTGTATTGTTCACGACTACACTTTATATAGTTATTTGACATGGATCTATAGTGTATTTGATTAGTAGCCATCATTCTCTTTTATCCCGAGCATGGGTATGCCCGCCTCGATGAGACATTTGTTATTTTGCAGATGACGGCCCTCGGTTCCTGGTCCCTAGGCTCACCTATTCGGCACATCAGTAAAGATTGGTAATGTATTTCAGCCATCAGATGCTCTTCTGACCTCACACATTAGGGGGCATCTCTTATAACCGTAATTTGCACCAGACATGCTTACCTGGCATCAGGTCATCTCAGATTCCTTCTTTTCCAAAACACTATTGAACAACTCTTTAAAAAACCTCTTTTATAAGGGCCCATGCACCGTACATGCACATGCTAGATGACCTAAAACAACCCACATTTGCCTACAAAAGCATGAAAAAAGTAAAGCTACTGATGAAACACACAGCGTTGGGTGAGTTAACTAAAACTCCTGGCCATGCATTGCCGAGGGTTCGTCTAAATACCTATCTTCTTCTAGCCTATAAAATAAGGGTTAGGGGTCCCATTTGGAGGAGGAGAATAATAGTAAAGAAACTCTACCCAATTGCACATTCCCATTGTCCCAACCCTTTAGCCATCCTTGTGCAAAGAGAGATACAGAGCAAAGAAGTTGGAGGACATTTGAAGAGGAGCCCAGGATCAGGTTCGCGGAGTGGTGACCGGTCTCGACATTGTAATTTGATTCATTAAAGTTAATAATAAAGAAATGTTTTTCCCGTTCCACTATATCAGTTCTTCATAGTTTAGTGCATATATGTTTGAATCTCTAACCTATTAATCTGTAGAACTAATGCATGTAGAGTTTGTTGCTTGTTTTGTACGTAGGCCAGTCTTGGGAGGATAACTACTAACAAGCGATCAAGCATGAAGAAGGATCGACATCGAATGTCCGGAACAAGGTATGTTCATTTAACCATGTATTTGCCTAAAAGAAATGGGGATTAGGTTTGGGATGATGGTAGAAGGTAGGATTCTTTTGATCTTATCTGCATGCATAATATAACCCTAAATGCTAGTTCATAGAGGGATTTCCCACCACAAAATTCTCTCATGTGAGTGTTGAGTGAAAGGACTGCACATTGTCTGCAAGGAGTGCATCGACAAAGGTGATTTAACCTTAGAGAATCTCAGGAGAGATACTGTTGAACCTTCATCAACATAAGTGCAAGGAGTGCACAGGAAGAAATCTGTGTTGAGTTCAGAGAGAGATAGAGTCATTGAGAACCTTGTAGGGCTCTGCTAGGTGGGCATTGAGTGAGTGCAAGTGTGCAGAGAGAGAACTCTTTGTCAAGTTCAGGGAGAAGAGTAACAGAGGAAAATACTCACAGAGCTGTTGAAAACTCTGTAGAAAACTCTCAACAAGGTGTGCTTTGTGAAGAAGGTTTCTAGGAGGGAACAAAGTTTTCCTTTGAAAGGAAACAAAAGGGACGAGACCCTTAGGAGACTGAGTAAATCGAAAAGTTTAGAAGAGATAATGTGAGGAGTGTGTAGGATTCAGAATTATTCCAAATCCCAAAGCTCAAAAGGGATATCATTAGCAGAGACGCAACCAAGGCCCAAGATAGTCGGGTTCGCAGGAGAAATTTCAAAGGTTGAAACCTTTGAATATCCACAAACTCTTCCAAGTCAGAAAGGGTCAAAATATTAGGAGGAGGAGTGAAAAAATTCATCATATCTCTTGTGGGGAGGAACCTACACCATTAGATCCATGTCTAGGAAAGAAAAGGAGAGTGTTGAGGAGGAACAAATCCGATCCATTGTATATGAGCGCGAAGAACCAACAACTGTTGGATCCAAAGGTTGAAAGGTGGTGAAAGATCAAAAACTCTAGAGCGAACCACTTGGAAAGTTTTTGGTTGGGGAAGACACAAAATCAAAGAATGCCTAAAGGTTGAAAAGGATCCAGGCCACTAGTTGCCAAGAGATGCATGTCAGAAGATATGAGACTTCAAAGAAAGTCACTTTAGGAAATTGCAAGTGTGGAGCGTGACAAATTCTCGAAGTCTTGAAGGCCAAAGTAAATCACAATTGTTCATTCTGAAGGACACGTGGAGAGAGATCAAGAAGTTCAGAGGTAGAAATCTCTGAAAGAAAGTCGATAGAAATGAAGAAGATCTAGNATTGCAAGTGTGGAGCGTGACAAATTCTCGAAGTCTTGAAGGCCAAAGTAAATCACAATTGTTCATTCTGAAGGACACGTGGAGAGAGATCAAGAAGTTCAGAGGTTAAAATCTCTGAAAGAAAGTCGATAGAAATGAAGAAGATCTGGACAGTTGGATCTAGAAGAACACATGGAACAAATCAATGTATTTCGGGTGAAAGCACTCCAGGAGAAATGGATGCGTAGGATTTTGAGACTCTCGAAGCCCGAAATGCCAAAGCCACTTATGATCATTGATCGTGCAGGAGGGTATGTGTAAATACATTGTGAACTCTAGGTGAAAACACTCCGGAGGAATGCGAAGGATGAAAGTTTGAAATCGACAAAGCCTGAATAGCCGAAGCAGCTGGGATCCGTTGATCTGGGCTGGACAAGTGTCACCAGATCATGAAATTCAGAGAGTCGTACTCCGGGGTTTTTGTGAAGTCATGTTTCAGAATGTTTTGAAGCATTGAAGCCAAAAATGTCTAAGGGCATTGATCCGAAGGAAGGAACTTGGATCGTTGATCTGGGAGGAGACACATGGAAGACGAAGAATCACTTTGTTGAACAATCATTGATCTGAAAGTGGACGTGTGGCGCCGTATCTGGAACTCTGGGCACAAAGCACTCCGAAGGAAAGAAGAGGGTGAAAGCACTGATGTCCCGAAGGAGATATTGATTGTTCATCGAGGAGGAGGAGAAGGACCCTTCATCTGGTGTTGGTCAAAAAGACCTAAAGTCCCGAAGTAATCCAGGACTGTTGATCTCAAATAAAAAAGGACCGTTGATCTTTGCAACGTATCTCCCAAAGTCCCAAAACTCCAAAGTCTCAGAACTCAGACGCCTGAGGTTCCATAGTGAGTCTCAGATGTTGGATTCTAGGTAGATGTGGACTGTTGATCCACTCTACTTTGTGAGTTCGGTAATTTGGAACTCTGAGAGATTGTTGTGTTGTGTTTGAAAATTCTCGAAGTCGAAGGCTCAAGTAAGAACCTATTGATTTAGCACTTGGTAACAGTCGCGGTCCCATGTGAATTAAGGGCCGAAGGAAAACATGTGCTAGTGCCCGAAAACTGTGTTAAAGAAGGAAAAAGGGGTTAGGAAGGAAGCCCTTGGGTTTCGTCTGGTTCGGACCTGCATCAGGGAGGTGATGAAGACCTGGGAACCTTATGATATGATCCAAAAAAAATCTAAGAGCCATTAGCTCAGAGAAAATAGATCATTGCACAAGAAGTGCATCAGAGAAGAAGGACAGGGATAATTCTTTATTCTACATCTGATATTTTTCAGAAGTCATTTCATCAGATGTTAGGTTCGATAAGCAACATGGATACCCCAATTGGGTTCTTGTTTGGGGAAGACAGTCCAGGTGATAATCCCTGCACATCAAAAGTGAATGCTAGGTGGAAAATCCATCTGCAATACATGATAATGCATGAACCATAAGTTTGTATGGAGATGCAAATAATGGGAATAAGGAAGGAAGTTTTTAGGGAATTATAATTCATTCATGCAGAAGTTGAATTCAAGGAATCCAAATAATAACGGAATGCTGAAAATTAATATTCAACATAATATGTGATGGAAAGTATGCAAACTAGATAAGGAAAAACTCCTGGATGAAGTCAATTCCATGAACATCCTAAGATAATGGAAGAAGAAATCATGAGATAGATGCCCATCTAGCAAAAGAGACGTGAAGAGTACAAGAAAAACTCAAGTACTAAGATAAGTATTCTATCGGGAAAGGGTTGAACAAGTTCAGTTCTGAAGAGTAACTAGATGTTGAAGAATCTAGAGTCTATAAAACAACTTGGTGTGGAATTTGATTCATCCAACTATGAGATTGGGATAGTTGGACCTAGGAAATTAATGAAAGCTGAAGGTTAATATCAACTTAGTTTGGAACTATAAATGAAAAGGCAACTAAGAGTGATTTGGCTAGAAAGTGCTCAGGACAAAAATAGTCATGTACAGTGACTACAATGAGAGGATAAGAAAATTCAGGAATTCAGGAAGAATTCAAGACTTCTGGGATCAACAAGGAAAAGTTGCACATGGGAAAGAAGTTGTTGCAATTTCTATGGAAGAACGTATGTTATGGATTGATTGGGTTAGCCAAAGGAAATAATGCTTGCATGTTTGCAAGTGTTGTTGATGAAGTTGCTACATAAGGAGAGAAGCAATAAAAAGTTGAAGTGTTGGTTATAGATTTGATAAAAGAAGTATGAAATCTTCTACTGCCATCAGACATTCAGGTAGTATAAAAATTATTAATGGTAGTCATGCAAGTATGAGTTTTATTACTCTTTTTACATAATTTCTGAAATGAAATTTAGGTAAGAATTTCCTCAGCCAAAGTTATTATATAAAATCACATAATTATATTATTGAATGCATACCAATCGATGTGGTAAAGGCTTGAGGCATATATTAATTCAAATATTTTTAGCTTCTGAATGAACACACTTACATAGTATAATGTCATGTTAATTTGGTTATGGGGTAATAACCAAAGAATTAAAAGATAAGAACTTGTTATAGGAATGAATGCGAGTAAGCTAGTCATGTATGAGACTAGGACCTGGTTGGATATGGCAAGGAATAGATATGGAAAGGTTATGAACCACATAGGTACTAAAATATTCCTACCTTTAAATAAAACTTGGGCTGCAACCTTTTCGCTAACACAAATGAACACCACATAATTATATTCTTGGTGTAGTGTTTAGGTCGAAAAGGAAGGCATCCAATTAATTGGGAAGACAATCGGAAGTGTGTGGATAATGTGTCAACATATTGGCCATAATTCCAACTTATGGATGGTAAGATACATGAATGAGATAAAAAGGATTATGTAATTCAATGCAAGGTGCACTAAATAAATAGGCATTGATAGTTGTACTCATGTCTAGTAAGGGGAAAAGTTGCACTCACACATGATGGAATTGTATACTTAAATGCACTTTGCTGAATGCATTTTGTGAGTGCATGTATATATGTTTTTGGCATGGAAATAATTATACTAATGGATGAAATTTTGCTAACTCATGAAGTTGAGAACATTTCATGAACTATTAAACATTGCAACAGGAAAGTTGCAAGCCAGGTAGTCACAGGAATAAAGACTACATAAAATTTTATGTTCAAAAAATTGAAATAATAAACTAACTGTTATTAATTATGAACTTGCATATGCATATAATGATGAGTCATTCTATTTGGTTAAATTGTTTATTAATTGTGATTGAATTTCTAGGTGCAGACAATTCTAAGATCATTGCATAAGGTGTTGTACATCTTGAATTATGATGTATAAAAAATATTGACAATTTGTTGGATGTATGCAAGAGGAAGCATTACAAGAAAAATGGTATGTAGTTTGGTGCCTGTGGAAAACCACAAGGATGGTTGCATTCATAATATGACAATGACCAAGATGAATTATGAAATAGAATTTCATGTTTTTGGGAAAAAGATGAATTCCCTTTGAACTAAGTTTGAGTTTCTAAATAAATTATTTTATGTTTTCTCATGATAACGACATGTGGGTGATGCAGATGACATGATGTTGATTAAAGTTAGAATGTTAACTACAAAGAGTAGCTCAAGAAGATGTTGATTGGAGACATATGAGGGCAGTTGGAACTCCTCGAGCCACAGTGCTCTAAGACTTTCGGTCCAGCCTGTTGTTGAAGCCCAAGGAAAGGGAAGTGTAGCAACCAATGGACTGTGTGACAGTGAAGGTGCACACTCCTGGGGTGGGACATGCATGTGTGTAAGGGACACCATTGGTTCGAGTGCTATTGAGGTTTGGTACCTTGGCCTAGGCCATGTTGATATGGAAGTCTCTTCAATCAAAAGATAACTACAATTCTCTATTTATTGTATGTTGTGTATGTTGTATACAAGTTATAATGTTATTAAAATTGTCTGTATATATATATATATATATATATATATATATATATATATATATATATATGCTTGCATTGCATGCATCCATGATTTTACATAATGTGTTTTATGTTTCATTGCTTAAGAAATATATATACATGATGCTAATCATGTAATCGATTGGAATGTGATTTAGGTGGAGCAAGAAGGTGGCTTGCAAGTGCATCTGATGCACATATTGGAGCGGAAAAGCAAGCAGTTCTGGAATCGAGCCATAGGGCTTGTAAAGGTCCAGTGGACCTGGTACGGTCCTGAAAATGCAACATGGGAGCATGAGGATGCTATGCGGGTAGAATACCCACATCCTTTTGAATATTTTGGAAATATTCTGATGCTGTGTAAAGAGTTTCACTGAGGATAGTGCAAAAATAAGGGGAGGTGATTGTAATATCCCCAAATATGAACCCAATTATATTATGTATTGTAAACATGTTTTGTAGGTTGGTGAGCTGAGTTATATAAGTTGGTGGGATTATGTGTTTATTAGGTCGGAGAGCCTAGGTGCTAAAGGCCAAGAGCCTGATTTTTTATATGTAATTATGTAGATGATTAATAAAATATAAACATCGTTGTGTGGAGACTGACCATGAAGAAAGAGTGATAGGGGGCTAAGATTCCACAAGGTTGGCCAAGGGAGGGGGCTAAGTGTTTGGGCCTAGGGGCTAGGATAGGGGGATTACCTCTAAAGGAATAATAGTTTATTATTATTTCCTAAAGGATAAGGTGGACAATTGATGAGTGTTGTCCTAAGTTCCTAGGAAAGGGGAATGAATGCAAATGTAGTTCATGCAGCTCCAGGAAGACAAGTGTTGACCTGTGCGCATGCAGTTAAAGCTGATGAGTTGAGCCATGTTGGGGGTTTGAATTCCCATTTTCCATCCTCTGTCTGAGATCGTGGGTGTTTATCGTTGACCTTTATAATTTCCTTGTCGTGCACCTTGAAACCAGTGAGAAAAAACCTGTGGACTGATCCTCAGTCTGAACTCGTTTTGCATCTTCGTCTGCCCTCTGCATACCCACACGCAGTTGAGAAAACCAGTAAGGAAGGTGGTTGGATTCTATACTTCCATCCACAGTATAAAACCAAAAAACCTCAGATGTATGTCCTTTGCATACCTATACACCGTTGAGAGAACTGGTCGGGAGGGGAAAGCCAACCTGTGAGTNCCAGTGAGAAAAAACCTGTGGACTGATCCTCAGTCTGAACTCGTTTTGCATCTTCGTCTGCCCTCTGCATACCCACACGCAGTTGAGAAATCCAGTAAGGAAGGTGGTTGGATTCTATACTTCCATCCACAGTATAAAACCAAAAAACCTCAGATGTATGTCCTTTGCATACCTATACACCGTTGAGAGAACTGGTCGGGAGGGGAAAGCCAACCTGTGAGTTCGTGAACCCAGTCTATTTGCCATTGCAGGCCGAGTTAGTACCTGAGCCATTTTTGGGTGGCTATCTTCTGTGAAGCCTGCACATTTCGTAATTGTCTATGTCGTGTGTGTTATAATTGTGGGTTTTTGTGGCCATGCATTCCCTTGGATTAGTGTAATTTTTTGTCATCATATGTTCCTTGTTGAGCCTTACTATTGTCCTCCTTGTGCTAGAATGGAGCTGAAGAAGCAGGTTTTCAGGCATATGTGCAACACTCTCTCTAGGTGAGGGAGGTGGTTGTGGTTGAAGAGGCAGGTTGTCAGGCCTATGAGCGACTCTCTCTAGGTGAGAGAGTGTACACAAGTGATAACTCCTGGAAAGGGTCCTGTAGTTGCCACATGGCTCAGATAATTCTGGTTTGGCCTGTTGCTAAAGCCCAAGGCAATGAAGGTTTAGAAATCGAAGGACTGTCTAGTGTTATAGTTAAGGTGTATACTCCTGGGGTGGGACAAGCATGTGAGGAATGAGAGTGTGTGAGAAGTGGGAATAAGTGGCTCCTGGGAGAGAATCCCTCCTCATAAACTGTGTGTCTTCCTGTTGACCTTACCTAGCCTAGGATTTCCTTTCCCTGTGGAGCTTAGTCCCAGCTCAGGGGTGACCTACTGCTGAGAGTGATGAGAAGCACAGTCTAAGGCTGGGAGGTTCATGGAAGGTCTGCACGCAGTTGGTGGATTACTCCAGCTGAAATATAAGTATAATTTGTGTGCTTAATATTATGTTATGCAAAATGCTTGAATGTTATTATGTATTCTGTTGCATGTATGAATTACTATTAATTCTATTTAAGTCCGTATGATGATAGTAAATCTATGTTAAATGTGTTAATTTGATTTAATGCATATTATATATAAGTGTATATTCCGTAGTAGTGGCATTGCCTGGCCTGCGGGTGGTCGGGGATGTTACAATTTGCACTCCTTGAGCTTACGTTCCTGATATTGTACTCCCTCAAGTTTTCTTGCATCCCACTCTTCTGCTACATCCCTCATTTTTTTAACGAGTTGTATTGGGAAGGCCGACCATCACAGTTGTTTATTTCACCTTCCCATTGTGCTAGAAGAAAAAATAAAATGAAATAAAACTAAACATGTTTATTTACAAAGTTTACAAATGTTTTTCAAAGATCTTATTTGGATCACACCTCCTCATTTGAAGGCTTTGGGTCCCCAAAGCATGGACCATTAAGGTTATAGAAGCACAAGGCCTCCATTTTCCTTTGCATATCCACCATTTTGTTGCTGACAAAGGTTGTTTGTCTCCTACTTGTCTTCCCTTGTTTCACTGCTAGAGGAGTTATGTTCTTTCTTTCTTGATGTTCTTTGACAAGGTATGCCTTGCCACCCTTGACCAAGCGATACTTGTTTTATCCCTTATAAAAGGTAGCATTCATATCCCACAAGTAGGGGCTACCCAACATCACTCTATAGGCATCCAATGGTGCAACTTCACATTGTGCCTCATCAACATAGCTGGCACTAATGGAAAAATCAATTTTACATCTTTGAGTGATTCTCATAACAATTTTACCTTGCAACCATACTAGTGAACTTGGTTGCACTAGATCAAAGGTTTCTATACCAAGCTCATCAACTAATGTTTCAGAAACCATATTACATTGAGATCCATTATCAAATAAGGATTTAACCTTTCGTTTCTTCACTTGAACTTTGATTCTGAATAGCGCATGCTTATTTCCACTGAATTTTGGATGTTGCAATGTGTTGCAAACCACAACTTTTTCCAGATCAAAGGAACTTTCTATTGTCTTTTATTTTGTCTCGATATCTCCCTTGGATTTTCCCTTGGACTTTAGCCACTTTGGACGCAATTCTGGATGAAGTTTCCAACACTTATCTTCTGTGTGTTCATCTATGTCACAATGTTTTCAATGCCTATTAGGATCCCTCCGTTCCTCGAATGTGGCTGCCATAGGTAATGCATAGTGTTGAATGTGGATTTACACAAAATCCAACAAACTATGGTCTTAGGTATATTTTCCAAGGTTTAGTGGAGGACACAAGGTGCAACTATGGTTGTAGCATGGGGGTCGAATAACAAAACTCAACCCTTTCCAATAGTCAATTCATACTCCCTTAAACCAAAACAAAAATAGAGGGGAATGCCATCACACATTTATTGTTGGTTAAATTCTATAAATATACATATATCCTCTCAGCCAAGGAAAACACTATGTACACAAGGTAAAAATCGATTTCTATGCATAGTACTTCGACCAAGGCATGCTATTTAGAAGAAAGAGGTAAATAAAATGATGTGTGTCAGATGCAGGTGAATGATACAGGATGGAAAAGAAATACCTCAATAGAGTATGTCTATATTCATACCCAATACATCTAAAGCATAGATTATTCATAGCACAAAGCCTACACCATCCATGAAATCAAAACATTAACAGACATAACTCATCATTTAATGGGGATATTTATTATATGTAGGAGAAAAATTACAAAGGGTGAGCTATACAAAAACATTGTGTATTGTTACTCACTGGAAATACAAATTTGTAGACAACCATGGCTCAAATACACCTTCAATCAATGTGGACATGCGCCTTGTCTCTTTCTTCCACCAAACTTCGAGTAGGTTGCACTCCTTGAGCTTATATTTCTGTTACTTTACTTCCTCAAGTTCTCTTACCACCCCCTCTTTTGCTACAACCCCCATTGTTTTAATGAGTTTTCTTTGGGAGCACCAACCATCATAACTATTCACTTAACCTTCCCTTTGTGTCATAAGACAAAATAAAATGAAATAAAATAAAACATGTTTATTTACAAACTTTACAAATGTTTGTCAAAGATCCTATTCAAATGACTCCACACTACAACTGGTTTCCAACAGTAAATTGAAAACCCAAAACCCTTAGAAACCAATTATACACTAAGACGATTTAACCATTGTCTTAGTCTTACAAACAATTAATGTAAATTTAATTATAAATGACATAAATGACATGGTTTTATATTTACTAGTAATTAATAATGATAGTAGAAGTTTCCTTCTACTTTATTTCATTTTAATAACAAATTATGATTTCATATGTGGGTAACAAATAGTTCTAGAGGATATCTAGGATTAAAAAACATACACATGTAACATTTTTTATTTCTACTATATAATTGTGAAAAATGATTACTCCATTCACTTCTCCATCTTATTTTTGTTTCATCATTTGTTCTCTCACTAAATAAGATAGTCAAAAGAATATATGCTACTCAATTTTTTTTTTGGGCATTCCCTTTTCCCGACTTAAGAGATATGCTAGTTTACATTTATGATGTTTTCTACCCTTTGAAATTGTGGTATGACATGACTATACATTTTGGACTTTCATTGTCTTATTAATGAGGCTCTTAGACCCTTAATTTTGTTCATCAAATATCTGACCAGTTTCCTTTGACGCATATTTTATTGTGATAATACACAGTATGAAGTCATATCACGGTTTTTGATGTTTGTAATGTTTCAAAGTGTGAAGAAACATTTAATATATAAAATAATGCTCCATCCTACACTTCCTCATATTCATTGAATGATTGCATTTAATCTGGGATAGACAATCTGATTTTGAGCACATTCTGGATCCATGTTCCAAGTTGAAACTATGACAAATCTACAAGATATTGATATTTATATAAAAGAATCAAATCTCCAAGTGTCATATGTTTTAATGAACTCTTGATACTGTGATCAAAATCGTATTGCGTATTTTGATACATCTCTAATTCTCAGATTTTGAAATGAAAGAAGATGGTCCTTATACTATAAATCTATTATGCATTTAATTTTGTCTGTACTCGAACCAAGTTCCAAGTACATTTGTCATTCCTGTATCTTGGTATTTTCGAAGGTCTATTGAATTTTGTTTTCATTCCTGAATGATGGCCTTTTCTTTTTCATGTTCCCATTCTGTTGTTGAGGTAAAGATTCTCATCTGTGTTGATTTTTATGTTGTACACAAAAGTAATGGAAGCTTTCCCTGCTTTTCTACCTCCTTGGAGAAAAGTAGGAATTTTTTTGCAGACTTTTCACTTTTTTCAAGTTTGGGATTTGTGGGATTACTTTATCCTGAGGAATGCTTTCATAGATCTGCCTATGTGAATTTTGTGAGATAAGAGAAGTATCACGGACCTAAAAGTTTAGCAATGAGTTTCCCCAAGCTCTGGTGCACTGGTAGTATCATCACAGGTTACTTGTATTTTGAGTTGGAAAACAAAATCTGATAGTAATAGATGTGAGTGTTGAATAGTAATCCCTGCAAAAAAAAGATTGTCATCTTAAGAAACGTCAGGGACAACAAAAGGAAAATGTTAAGCACAGAAATAATAAAATCCCAAGAACAAATCCGAGTCATCAATGTCCAGTAACTCTTCTTTGTATATTCCTTTTTCTTATTATTTGCTTGTGTGTTTCTGACTAAGGAGATCTGATTTCATTTTCCTCTTATTTTATTGTTTTTAATTAATAAGAAAATTGTTAAATTTAGAATGAATTTAGAACAGTTGTTATTAATTTGTTGGATTTTATGTACAGGGGTCGGGGGTTGCTACAAGATTGAATACTGTGGGGTCCCATGAATATATGAGGTTAAATATCATTGCAAGATGAGTTATAATTAATTTTATAAGTTGGTGGATTGTTCTAGAACTCTAGAGTTGGGGCGACATCATCATATTCCAGAAACTTTCCGGGGCAGTTATATGATAAGGATTTTTCAAAATAAGTCAATAATTTGGGAGATATTCCTGGTTCATTTGAAGCCATTTTTCAGTAGTTTCGCAACCAAGATCACGTAAGAGATATGTGTTGTTGAAGAAAGTTACCAGAGAAATCTGCTATGAAGATTTTCAATGAACATGATTTAATTTGTTTTATTCAACTTAATTTCGTTTTTAGTTTTATTAGCTCTCTCTCTATATATTAATTCATCAGATTAATTTTGTGTGTAGACTAGTTTTAGTTACTTTTAT
>JASDQU010587659.1:0-16651 GCA_032191745.1 Picea mariana | reverse complement strand
AAAAGAAAACATGAGTCAACTTCTTCTTAACCATTGTTTAGGATTTAAGGGAAAACCAGGTATTAATCTAAACAGAACTACACATCGTCACAAAAAAACATGATGTAAGCACAGAGGAAAAATGACTTTAATACATGGTGTAATGATCGATAACATCAACAATATAGTTAACAGATAACTGTAATTGTTTTCTTTATACCATAATTATTGAAGATTCATTATATCAAGGCATTGTTGGTTGATCAAATCATAAGTTCGGAGTTCATGGTCATTCGGCGATACAATGCCTCCAACGACTTTATCGAACCTAAATCACTTCCAAGTTAGGTATAGAACCCGAAACTTCATCCAGGTGTTAACTCTAGGAACCAAAATCCATGATCAACTGCTGAGGAAACACCACTTTCTAAGCATGTTGAATTCAAAAGAGGTTAATTCTAATAGATAGTGTTAGTTCAATATCCACACATAGCACCTAGGGGTGTTTTTGTAGACGTGGAACGATGTGATAATCCATTCTTTAAGTTAACAATGACCGCGTCAAGAAGGAGATCACGAAGGTTCTTTGATTAGTCACACAATCACTAAAAAGGTTATTTTTATCTTGCTAACACCTATAAAATTGGAGTAAAATAGATCTAATAAAAAATGGTGGAATACTACCAAGACGTACTTTCAGAACAAAGGGAATTAGGAAAAACTGAAAGGGATTTAGACCGTTCTCAACTGACATAATGAAGAAGAATATTAATTTGAAGAGGATAAAGACTCTCAGGACAACGTTCTTTCAAAATAGAACAAAGATTCAATTCTTTTAATGGTGGGAATGTCGAGACTTAATCGAGGAAAAAAAAACTTATGTATTCGAAAGGATATGAACTGCACAATGAAGTATCATAGGACTTGACATAGTATTAATATTTCAAAAAAAAATTCTTCTGACAATACACTTAGATTACGATACCAGAAGGATACATTACTGACTCAAGAGTAAAGTTGTAAATTGAGGTTCAGGGTTGAGGATGACATAGGATCAATGGATAGTTTAATGCTCGAATTACATTTCTACAAACAAGAAATTACAAAGTAAAATTGAATCTTGAATTTCATTTTTTGTTAAAGACGTTTTATCTAGTTTATGAATTAGTTTAGTTTAATACCATTGATAGATAAATTTTCAACCAAAAGAAATTCTTCCAAAATTGGTTAAGTAGCTAAAAAGACTCACTAAATAATGCCTTTACGAGTCTGGGAGATGTTATTATATTTTTTTTCTAATAATAATAATTTATCTGGGGTTTTATTTTACTAACAAAACTATTTGTTGATTTCCTAAGATATGCAAACATTTAATTGTACTCCATTCATATAAATATAAATTTATGAAATTCTATGTACCTCAACAATATCAGAATAAATCGATATCAGAATGAATACAAAGATGGTTTTTGCCTAGCGACATTAATTAAGAGTCAAGCATAAACTTGCATTAATCTAAAGAATTTATTCTATAAGATTTAGAACTGTACACACAAATAATATAACTATTGGAAGATAAATCCTTCCACTCGATTATCTATAATGTTTTACAATTACATTTATTAGAGAAAATATATGGATAATCAAATAACGTAACCAGAAGATGTTGATGGCTGATGTTGCTCTTTGAATTCGACGTATTGCACAATTATCCTCTCCTTCATTGCTAATCAAGAGACTTCACCAATACCTCCTAGTCAATGCTAGGGGTAATCTTCATCTCCGTTAGCCCCCCGAGAGGCAAAGGAGATACACACAAAAACCGAAAAAACTGTAGCTCCAAGATTTCATCAGAAGGAAGAGCTTCCACTCTTTCTCTAGATTGAAATCCGAACTCTCACAAGTAAAACACAGTCCAACCAAATTTTGGCAGCATAACAATACTAAGAAAAGTCACTCCCTTCCCCTTCTACCCCATTTCTTTTATATGTAAATTATCATTGACACTTGTCCACATGCACAAGTAATTAAACCTTTTAATTATTTGTTAGTGATTATTCACCCTCACACTTGTCACACTATCCCCAAGTTGTAATTACCCTTTTTATTTGATTTAAAAAGCCATTTTCCCTCACATTCCCCAATGTGTTCCTATTTTTTCTCTTATTTGTCCCTTTGTCCCCCAAATTCTCATTTAATGAGTGTCCCCTAGCTAGATGTTAGTTAGAGTTGGATTAGCAGTCTTCGTTTGGTTATGATTTTTGGGATATTAACTCAAGATTCTACTCTATGTGTACATCTATTCTCTCATGTTTTAATTTCTTTCTATTTTAAAAATCCCTTTAATATTTTCATGCACACATGTGCATTTTATCCAACCTCTAATTTTTATGAGTCTTTTTCCTAGAGTTTGATTTTATCTCAATTCTTTTAATTTATCTAATATTTTTATTTATTCTTTCATTTAAAATTAGACTTAGACTTAGCCTTATACTTAGGATTAGACTCTTGTTAGGCTTCTAGTTTATAATTTACTGATTAATTAATACTATGTTCTAACAAGGTATAAATATTTCATTAAGTTCTCTAGGACATCTACATTTATTGATTCACATTTTAATTACGCGACGTTCCCTTCAAAACACACCTTCATGCTCCAAGGGTGCCACTTGCTTTTGACTAGTTCTAGAAGTTTTTCTGACCCTTGGAGTGAACACTCCATTCGATCAACCTTGGGAGAGACTAAATGCTTCTAAGGAATAAGGATTTTTCCTTATTGTGCACCCCTTAGATCTCCTCATGAGTGACTATCTCATTCTTCTCTCACGACATCATGCACCTCTCGAACTAGGTAATTGTTAACATATAGTTCAGGTCAGGACGAGAGTGCTAGTAGGCTGTCACGGGGACGCTGCCACACCTCTACCTCAAATTTCGGGTTTCTATGCATGACCCCTGTACTCCTTATGTGAGTCATATTAGCAAGCATCTTCAAGCTTGCATCCACTGAAAACAAATAGTGTCATTAATCCATATACATAAATCATATTGTAATCAATCATATATCACAGGTGTGTAAAATGAAATACTCAATCAAAATAGAATCCACTCCCTAACTCAATCGAGATACTTCACCGGTACCTCCCAGCCAATGCTAGGGGTACTCTTCTTCCCCCTTATCCCCCCGATACGCAAAGGGGAAACACACAAAAACCATAAAAACTATAGCTCCAATATTTCTTCGGAAGGTAGAGCTTCCACTCTTTCTCTAGCTTGAAATCCCAACTCTCACAAGTAAAACACAATCCAACCAAATTTTGGTAGCATAACAATACTAAGAAAAGTCACCCCCTTCCCCTTCTACCCCATTTTTTTTGTAGTTAAATTATCATTGACATTTGTCCACATGCACAAGTAATTCAACTTTTTAATTATTTTAGTTGCTATTATTCACCCACACACTTGTCTCACTCTGCCCAATTTGCACAAGTAATTACCCTTTTTATTTTATTTAAAAATCCATTTTCCCTCACATTCCCCAATGTGTTCCTATTTTTTCTCTTAGTTGTCTCTTTGACCCCAAATTCTCATTTAATGAGTGTCCCCTGACTAGATCTTAGTTAGAGTTGGATTATGACTCTTTTTTTCATTAGGATTTGTGGGATATTAACTCAAGATGATACACTATGTGTACACCTATTCTCTCATGTTTTAATTTCTTTCTATTTTAAAAATCCCTTTACTGTTTTGATGAACACATGTGCATTTTATCCAACCTTGAATTTTTATTACTCTTTTTCCTAGAGTTTGACTTTATCTCAGTTATTTTAATTTATTTAATATTTTTATTTAGTCTCTCATTTAAATTTAGAATTACACTTAGTCTTATACTTAGGCTTAGACTCTTGTTAGGCTTCTAGTTTATAATTTATTGATTAATTAATACTATGTTATAACAAGGTATAAATATTTCATTAAGTTCTGTAGGAGATCTAGATTTATCGACTCACATTTTAATTATGTGAGGTGCCCTTCAAAATGCACCTCCGTGCTCTATCGAGGAAGCATGTCAAATTTAAAATAGGTGAAGTTTAAGAGACAATATTAGTTCAAGATCCACATGTCGCACCTAGGGATGTTTCTGTATATGTGGAACAATATGATAATTCCTTCTTCAAGTTAACAATGACTGCGCCAAGAAGGAGATCACGAAGGTTCTGCGATTGTTCATGCAATCATTGAAAAGGTTATTTTTATCTTGCTAACACCTATAAAATTGGATAAAAACAGATCTAATAAAAAATGATGGAATACTGTCAAGATGTACTTTTAGAACAAAGGGAATTAAGAAAAAATGAAAGGGATTTAGACCATTCTCAACTGAGGTAATGAAGAAGAATATTAATTTGAAAAGGATAAATACTCTTAGGACTATGCTATTTCAAAATAGAACATGGATTCAATTCTTTTAATGGTGGGAGTGCCCAGACTTAACCAAGGATAAAAACACTTATGTATTAAGAAGGATATGAACTACACAACAAAGTATTGGAGGACTGGACATAGTATTAAGATTTCAAAAAGAAATTCTTCCAAAAATGCAATTTGATTATGATACCAGAAGGATTACATTACCAACTCAAGAGTAAACTCATAACTTGAGGTTCAGGGTTGAGGATGACATAGGATCAATATATAGTTTAATATTGGAATTACATTTCTACAGATAAGAAATTCCAGAGTAAAATTGAAGCTTGAATTTAAATTTTTTATTTTTAAAGACATTTTATGTAACGATTCTTCCATTTACTTATCCATTAGTTTAGTTTAATACCACTGATAGCTAAATTTTTAACCAAAATAAATTATTCCAAAATCGGTTCGACAACTGAAAAGACTCACTTAATAACACCTTTACGAGCCTCAGAGTTCTTATTATATTGTTTTTCTAAAAAAAATCATCATGAGATAAATAATAATAAATAATTTGGGGTTTTATTTTACCAACATAAATATTTGTTGATTTCCTATGGTGTGTGAAAACTTAATTATACTACATTAAGATAAATATACATTTATGAAATTCGATGTACCTCAATAGTATTGGAATAAATCGATATCAGAATGAATATAGAGTTGGTTTTCTCATAGCGACATTAATTAAGAGTCAAGCATAAAATTGCATTCAACGAAATAATTGATGTTATAATATTTAGAACTGTACACACAAATAAGATAACTATTGGAAGATAAATCCTTCCACCTGATTATCTATGATTTTTTAAGATTATATTCACTAGAGACAATATCTGGATAATCAAATACCGTAACCAAAAGATATTGATGGATGATGTTTCCCTTCGGANGGATTGAACATATTGCAAAATGATCCTCTCCTTTATTTCTAATTGAGAGACTTCACTGGTACCTCCCAACGAATGGTAGGGGTACTTTTCTTCCCCCTTATCCCCCCGATCTGCAAAGGGGCCACACACAAAAACCATGAAAACCATAGCTCCAATATTTCCTTGCAAGGAAGAGCATCCACTCTTTCTCAAGATGTAATTCCAACTCTCAAAAGTAAAACACAGTCCAACCAAATTTTGGCAACATAACTCACCTTCTTCCCCTTCTACCCCATTTATTTTATAGGTAAATTCTCATTGACAATTGTATAGATGCACAAGTAGTTCAACTTTTTAATTATTTTATTACTGATTATTTACCCACACACTTGTCTCACTCTCCCCAACTTGCACAAGTAATTACCCTCTTTATTTTATTTAAAAACCCATTTCCCCTCACATTCCCCAATGTGTTCCTATTTTTGCTCTTAGTTGTCCCTTTGTTCCACAAATTCTCATTTAATGAGTTTCACCTAACTAGATCTTAGTTAGAGTTGGATTAGGAGTCTTCTTTTGGTTAGGATTTGTGGGAGATTAAATCAAGATTCTACTCTATGTGTACATCTATTCTCTCATGTTTTAATTTCTTTCTATTTTAAAAATTCCTTTTTTATTTTCATGCACACATGTGCATTTTATCCAACCTCTAATTTTTATTACTCTTTTTCCTAGAGTTTGATTTTATCTCAATTATTCTAATTCTTTTAATATTTTTATTTAGTCTCTCATTTAAAATTAGACTTAGACTTAGTATTATGCTTAGGCTTAGACCCTTGTTAGGCTTCTAGTTTATAATTTATTGATTAATTAATACTATGTTCTAACAAGGTCTAAATATTTCATTAAGTTCTCTAGGACATCTATATTTATTGACTCGCATTTTAATTACACGACGTGCCCTTCAAAATGGACCTCCATGCTCCAAGGGTGCCACTCGCCTTTGACTAGTTTTGGAAGTTAGTCCGACCATTGGATTCAATACTCGATTTGGTCAACCTTGGGAAAGACTAAGGGCTTCTAAGGAATACGGATTATGCCTTATTGTGAGCCCCTTAGATTTCCTCATGAGCGACTATCTCAGTCTTCTCTCACGACATCATATACCTCTCGAACTAGGTAATCGTTAACCTATAGTTCACGTCACAGTGAGAGTGCTAGTACATTGTGACAAGGATGTTGCCACATCTCTCCCTCAAATGTCTGGTTTCTGTGCATGACCCCTTTATTCCTTATGTGAGTTGGATTATCAAGCATTCTCAATCGTGCATCCACTGAAAATAATAGTGTCAATAATCCATATACATAAATCATACTGTAATCAATCATATATCATAGGTGCATAAAATGAACTACTCAATCGAAATACAATCCAATCTCTAACTCAATCCAGATTCCAAGGAAGTCCATTGATGCCATCATCATCCATAACCTCTCATGTGTCATTCACACTCAGGAGAACTCATCAATAATGTTTTCCAATACACATATATATGAAAGTAACAATAAGTCACAATACATCATCATCATCATATATAACTCATAATCGAAAAAAAATCATAATGTACAATAACCGGATCAATTGCATGCAAGTGTCCTCAAAGAAAAAGTCAATATGTTGTGCTCAGTAAAATGAGATGTTACAAGGTTGTTGCATCAACAAAGGCTCAAGTGGATGAGTTTTGCAAGAAGTTTGAACAGACAAAGTTCTTACTTGTTTGCTAGATTTATGTGGGAATCATACCAACCGATGCATAATTGATAGATAATGGAGTTACATGTCATATGAAAGGAGCACAAGATGTGTTCGAGAGCTTCAAAGAGTCTGAATCAGAGATGCATGTGGAATTTAGTATGGGAATGAAGCATGTAGTGAAGGAATATGGAAAAATACCATTCCATATGGAGTCAGGAGGCACCTTGAGAGTGCATGTTGTTCTATGGGTGCTAAAACTCAATAGGAGTGTCATATCAATGATTTGGAATAAGGGATTTGATGTAGTGTTCCAGGATGGAAAGGTTCTTACTATGCCTAGAGGATCTAGTTCAAACAAAACAATTGTCTTTGGAGTTAGAGAGAGAAAATTTTATAAGATAAATGGATATCCTATGAGAATGATTTCCAACAAAAAGCCTATGAGAATGATTTTCAACAATATGGTGATAGAGAACAGGGAGCAGGTAGCTCCAAAGGTTGAGAAATGCAGAAAGAGTCAATCTTTTGGATCAGGTGGGAAAGATCATCCTTCCAAGTTAGTCAAGAAGGAGCCATGGTATGAGATGGCCATGCAATATGTTCAGAAGTAGGATACTTCTAGGAGCATGTTCATAGGAAGTGAGTCTTTGAATATAGGTCAGACCATCATGGAAGGGATATCTTCGATGTCAAAGGGAGCAACGAATCAGATGTATTGCAGAGTAGGAATGGTAGCAGATTTGGTAGTGAATATAAAGAAAAATACATGTGGGATAAGTACTTTCCTCACTAAAAGGGAGTGTTCATGTTTTGGTAGCATCGAACAGGTACTTCCACAAAGGCATGTTTTTTTCATGTGGAAGTTGTCAAAAATATTCTAGTCTTAAGTTTACTTTAGTTAGAAGGAATTAATTAAAGTAAAATTGTATTTATTAGTAAATTGAGTTATTTAAGGACATGCTTAGCATGCAACATGTAATCTAAATCTTAATTGGTTATGATAAATAATATCAAACGTAGATTACTTTGAATATTATAAATATACTGTAGCTCATGATTATAAAAGAAAGGTTGGGGTATAAGGGAAGTCACTTTGAGAGTAAGTCACTTGTGTTGAGGGAGTCGACACAATCGGGAATTTGAGAGGAAGTCACTTGGTGAGAGACCAAGGTAGGGACTTGTGTGAGATACACTTGTAAGAGACTTGGTGAGAGACCAAGGTAGGGACTTGTGTGA
Source organism: Picea mariana (assembly GCA_032191745.1). NCBI lineage: Eukaryota > Viridiplantae > Streptophyta > Pinopsida > Pinales > Pinaceae > Picea > Picea mariana. The sequence continues at coordinate 8,338 of JASDQU010587659.1, read as the reverse complement.
GATACACTTGTAAGAGACTTGGTGAGAGACCAAGGTAGGGACTTGTGTGAGATGCACTTGTGAGAGAGACTTGGTGAGGTACCAAGGTTTAGGAAAGAAAAGAAGGAATTTTTCTAGAAAGGAGTGTAGGAGAAAAGAAGGACATTTTCTTACACTAGGGTGAAGAGATGTCATTGGTTAGGTGCAGAGAGTTCATCCTAGTATTGATTATAGGTTTGAATCACAAAGGATCATAATTTAGTTTCTTGATAGATGGATAAGGACATTCATATAGAGGTAATACATGTCAAGGTGAAGAGAGAGCAGAAGAAACCACGGGTGGGTTTCAAAGGACATAGAACATAGGGAAGAGCAGAGTCGTACGAAGGTTGTGGTATAGGATTTCCACATACATCTATGGGTCTTAGAGGAAACATATGCAGATATCCACGAAAACACACACATCTGTAGGACAAAGAAGGGAAAGTCACAAATGCCTTGGGAAATATGATGGTACAAGGTCATACAGAAGCACAAGAGTTTTTAGGTTTTTCTACAGTGTATAATTCTCTTAGTGGGCCATTATCCTTGTTACGATAGATTTGAATTGACCTTAATAAAAGAATCATTGGACTAGTTTTTCCTCTGGGTTTTTTCCAGGGGTTTACCCAAAATTCTTGGTGTTCTTATATGCTTGATTTAGTTTCCTTTTTTATGCTTTTGTTTCATGTTTCGTTGAGTAAACTAGTTGTTCTTTGATTTAGTAAATATTTGTTGCTTGGAATTAATTGTCTGGTGATAGGTTGAAGGGAAAATCGACATGGTAACATAGCATACCGAGGGTTTAATCTTCTTTACAAAATCAACAACTGACACCTCTTAAAGATATAAGTCTAGGAAAAGTAAAAATAGGATCTAATACATACTTAGGATAAAACCTATATTATCTAATGTGAAATACACAATAATGGTATAATACTTCATGATTTTATAGGAAGTCACAAGCTAACAATCCTCTTGTCAATAATAATTCTAAACAATTATACCAACAAGGTAACAACAATTAATGCATAAAATGGTATCATCTCCAAGTCCTCAATTTGAAAATATGGGGTTGAGCCTTGATGATCATCTTCTTGAACAAATAACCAAATTTGGATGATGAAAATTCATATAATATGGAAAATTCCATTGTGTAAACATGTCATCCGAAATTCCTATAAGTTTTCACTAACATTAAATCTAATATATAATGAGAGGGAATCATGAGAAGTGAATTAGTTGAAGGTTTGAAACATCCATAAAAATGCTTGAAAAAACAATAAAATGCCAACAAACAATGCAAATGAATATTTCTTTCCTTTGATAGGTCAAATTACCATCCAAGTGAAAAACATATTCACAAAACTACTCTCAGAAAATGACAAACAAATAGTTTCAATTAGCATCCCAGTCTTTAATATTTTGTATGATGCAATTACAAGATATTGAACCATAATTCTACCAAGTAACCATGTGTATTTCTAGAACTACTTAAATCCTAAATTAATCATGTAGAGAAAAACTCAATCACATCAATGCACGTTGCATAAAAATATGACAAGCGGAAAAAAAAAGTGCCCAAATTAGCAGTTTATCACTAGTGATGAAATATTTGAAACACTCTTCTTGTTGTTGTTTTCACCCATTTGACATTTTGTTTTTCTAAGTATTACATATACATAATGTTGTTTCCCATTTGAAATTTTGTTTATTGTTGTTGAAACTTGAAGTCTAGTAATCATCATCAACATTCCCCCTATTAATTGAAAGGTGAGACATCATGGATTTTCTTGTGCATTACCCTTAACCAATTCATCACCATATCTCATGGTTTTGGTTGACCAATAATCATTTTCACTTCATTTGGTGGCTTCAATTTTACCACTAGCTATTTTTTGTCATTAGCGTACCTCCCTTTAAGTTGTAAGAGAGTACCATTTGTGAGTCATTGGATTGATTTGAAATTCAAGAAAACATTTAGAATTTGGCTCTAGCCATGCCCAAAATCATCATCTTGAGAAATTGTTTGGAAACCTTATTTTTTTGTAATTTATCCATGCTCATATGTCTATACTTGTGTTTGAACTACATGGTATAACATATGCAACTTCTTGACTTGTTGATTCCATTGCCAAGAAGCTTGTTGATCAAAACCTTGGTCACCTTGATTTTCCACTCTTGGAATAATAATAATAAAAATATATTAGAAGAAATAAATTTTGAAAAATCATAAATTCAAAGTGTATCCCTCAGTCTCAACTTTGTCACACATTTTGTGGATTCAAAATCCTTGTTTGTATGCTTAAGATATCAAGGTTTTCGTACAACCGCACAAAGAGTGCTTTCTTAATGTGAAACAAATTTGTTTTTTCTCATCGCATTAAGCTTCTTTGGTACATGAAGATATTAGTCTTAGTCTCATTCTCATTATTTAGTCTTGGAATACATTCCAAACTTAGTCTTAAATGTTGGAATAAATTGAAGAAATCTTAAATCTTGGAATAACACTCTCTAAGTCTTAAATATATATTAGTCATTATGAATAAGTCTTAAATATATCTTGGAATAACACTCATCTATGACTACTCATACTCAGTTATTACATTAAACACTTATATTTGTTTTTATATTTCTCAAGCTCCTTATCCCTCCTCACTAAACTCCCCCACTCACCCGTCTGACCGATTCACTTGACTTAGTTTTATTTTGATTTTTTTCCCATCCCCCTCACTCCACTCCTCTCTCTTGATCATGGGTTCACCCTTCAACTCCAATCCATGCCAACACATATGATAACCTCACAACCCACTCCTCTCTCTTACATCACTCCTTCCCCCCTCATCCTCCCATTCGCCTTGTTTGCATACTTAATAATTTTCGTCATTTTTATTCTACGAATGATACCATTAAACTTGGAATCCAATGAGACCATCACTCATGGAAGCTAATGATACCATGACATCTGGAATCAAATTATATCATGACACATGGAATCCAATGAGACCATGACACATGGCATCCAATGAGATCATGACACATGGAGGTCAATGAAACTATGACACTTGGAAGCCAATGACTTCATGATATGTTGAATCCTATGGAAACATATCACACTATGATACATGGTAATGATGTGGACATTGATTCACTGATGACAAGGATACATGCCTCATTGTTTACTGGGCGCTTAGTGGATGTTGACTAGGCCATCAATTTATTAATTCATGAATTTTTCTAAGGTTCAAATCTTCATAGTATCCATAGTCCCCTTTGTTCAACATCAAAGCTATGGAAGATTCAACTATATAAACACTTAAAAAATGTTTACCACAATGCATTTGGGTTGAAGTATTCTGTAAAAGTAGAATTTTAAATGGAAGGCCAATATTGACCAATGAAATTGATGGATGGTGGTTGAGTCTCTGATTTCTCAAGATGAGATCTTCAACTCCTGACCTATGTTTTCAGAAAACTATACCTCGTTGGAAAGGTATTTCAACAAGAAATATGATGGAACATGTTTCAAGAGGTGAAACATACCATATTTTGTCTAGAAATTAAAATAATAGTCAACTATCATTTCATGGTTTGCTAATAAATCATCTTGAAACCTCGACTTCACGAGATTATATCTTGAGATGAAGAACTCTAAATATTTCTCAAGAGGACTCATAAGAAAGTTGAGTTTATGTAAATTTTATATGGAATTTTTTTCATGGCTTACATATTAAATATATTTCTCATAAGATTAAATAATAGTCCACTATTAAAAAAGGCAACCAATTAAAAAATTTGAAAATAAAAGTTTATTTAATGACTTTTATTAAAGATGAAATGGGCCTAAATTTAAGGCATGAATTCCAATGACACAATGTAATTAATGGGGCTTAAGTAAATAATTAATTGAAGTTGTTATTCCAAGAAGGAAGCATGAGGAGGTTCCTAGAAAGACCAAAAATCCTTAACTACTTGAAGAAAGCATTGGGAATAGTTTTAAAGAAAAGAAGCATCATCAACAAAATTGTTAGAAGGTTGAAATATCAGAGTAGGATATCATAATATAAAATATCCAGCCATAAACATGCAACCAACTCTCTAATAAGAAAAAAAGGATCTTCATTCTTCTTCTTCTTCTTCTACACCATTTTCTCAAGGATTTATGCTTGCATTTCTGAACTGAGCATACAGTTGTGTTCTTGATTGTTTCTCTTGTATTCTTCTAATACCTTTCTCTATAATATCATGGAGTATTTAAAACCTAAGTGATTTTGTAACAACCCTAGTAGAATATATGTATAGGGAATTATTAAGTAAAATTTATTAGGTAATTAATTTTTCTAACATATTATTAATTAAACAAAGATAGGTATAATGATACTAATTAAATATTTATTAATTAATTAACGGTTACAATTTGATTAATTAATTGATTAGTTAATTACATGTTACATTCATTGACATGGGTATTAAATTAATAGGGTTAATAAATTATAAGTTTAATTTGTTAAAGACTTACGTACATGGAAAGGGATAAGACATTGAACATAAAGGGATAAGATATTNATAGGAGTTGAGTTATGTAGTCAGGAAGGGTTAGTACAAGGGGCACCAGTTTGCTGGGGGTTTTGGGCATGGGGGCCAGGATATCCATATGGTATCCTGGAGCTAGGTAGTTATCCTAGTTGGCAGGGTGGAAACTCGGTTTTGTGCAGAGTTGGTCCGTGGCTTCAAGCTGGGCAAGGTAGCAGCAAGAAGGTCAACAAGGCAAGTGAAAAGTGAAGGGTTAGCATCAGACCAAGGTATTTTAAATTTCGTATTTGTTTATTCTGTTATGAATTTTATTATTCGTTGATCAATTTATATGCTTATGTGCTGAATTTATAAGAAATTACCAAGTTTCGTAAATCAAGTAGAAGTTGTTGTTTTGTTTGATTAATTATTTGACGTTAAATTAATATGGCCACTACACATGGTATCAAAGCGCCTCATTCACAATCTAGAGCCTTAAGGGCCAAGTTCCCAGCTCCAACTCCAGCTCCGCCTAACCTGCAAACCAAACACAAAAATTTAAACACAAATATAAATATAAAAGAAATACATATTGAAAATGTAAAAACAAATTTACCAAAGTAAAACAAGTGAAATATGAATACAACTAGAGTTGTTACATTTCTGGATTTCTTACCTTGTTCACTATCATGAAACTGTTCAAAAGCATTGAATTTCCAATAAATCTAAACATAGCTATAACCAGCTACTCCCATTCATGTTATCAACTTGTAGATTTTCAACACTGCAGTAAGATTCTAGCTTATTGCAAAAATATAAAATATTTCACATATGATCTCATAATTTAATTAATTAATAACTATGAAGATATACATACACAGAAAAAGTTTCAAAATCATGTCTAGCACCACGATCTGAAGAAAGGAAGCTTACCTTGATATGGAGCCAGAGACGGGGGAGGGATTGGAGAAATATGTTCTTGAATAGGGAATGGAACTCCATGAACTGATTTCAGTGGTATATAGTAGACAATCCCAACAGAAAGAAAATTTGGGTCGGCGATATCATTGACGATCTCGATATCTTTCATGCTCACTCCAAATCTGCTGGAAAGAGAAGAGGGGGTATCCGACGGCTGCAACACATAACTCAACATATAATTCCATAGGCTGCTCAAACACCCACAGAGCAGATGCAAAGACACCACAGCCCCCAAGTGCGGTTTCCTTGAAGAATTATTGGGCATCCAGGTGAGTCCCTCGTAAGCCATTTCCAGCATAGAACCCAAAGATCCCCCATTCTCTCTCACAGTATATGTTGTATTGCTCAGATATTGCTTATGAGTCGAAACGCAAGAGCAGTTATTCTTGATGAACACATGACGATCACCGACATCCATGCTCTGGTCTAAAGTTATGTCATCCACCAGCACGTCGAACAGGCTCTCCACCTTGCCTAGGGCTTGTCGTGGCTTCAGAGTGTAAGAGATGAAGGACTCGTAGATGTGGTTAATGTCTGAGCAGTTGAGGAGGCCGGAGGGCTGGGATTGGGATGAAAGTAAGAGTAGGAAGAATTTGACCATTAGGGTGGGGAGAAAAGGAAGAGAGATAAGCACCACAGGGCTTAGGGGATTTGCAGAGCATGGATTGAAGGGCCTGAGGTAGCCAAGGGCAAGAGGAGTTCCACTGAGAGAGTGAGTTGTTGTCTTCTTTTCATGGAGAGGGTCTCCTGATGCCTCCAGGGCCATGCTATTTGTCGTTGCCTGCATGACTGATGATTTCATGTGACCGACAGTAACCTAATATTGTATCAAAAGGATTTGGATTTGCTTTCTAGTTAGAAATATGATAAAATTTGGGTAGAAATTTTTGAATTTATCCAAGACGCTACTCCTCTGGATTGTGAATTCTAATCTATTGAGATCAAGAAAAAAATGAGAAAAATGTTTGCTACTCTCATATAACCGTAGCTGTCCAGAACGGAGCGCCTTCTTCATCCGTCTGTCCACAGCAGCGCAGGTTCGATTCCCAATACTGGGTTTACAATAGCAGCCATTAGAATAAGGGGAAAATGAATAAAAAACAAATGTGAAGTGAAATCGACCCATGTGCAGGGCCCTGTCGGATGATGGAGGAGCACAGATGATCCGAACGGGAGGCCGACGATTGTCATTGAAGGCATTTTACAGGGAATCGACCGTGCAGATTTCCAGGACATTTTTAATGTCAGGTCTTTTAAAATGCCAAGGAAAATTATCTTCTCCTATGCGGAGGCCGGATTTCAATAATAATAATTGCAATCCTAAAATAACAAATATACCTCATGCATACACCACTTAGATTTCAAACCCCATGGCTGATTTTGGAGCTACAGGGAAAAACTAAAAGTCCTATGTACCTTCAAATGCATCAAAGCCCACAAAAATTAAAAACAAACAAAACAAATCCCAAATGAAAATGATCGCAGATTACCCCTAAAAATCTCTAGAAGGTATCTAGTTGTATCTCTGTATATATGTACCGCGGTATGGGTATTGGATACTTACCTGGCATTGGATCGGGATCTTATCACTAAATTGTGAGGCTTTGAAGGACTGTCTTGATCGCTAACAACTAGACCAACACCAGCGCCAAGAGAAGAGGGACAAAGCAGAGGCGAGAGCCGACAGAGGAAAGAGGCGGAAGTGAAGGAGCGTTAGGGTTAAGGAAGAGCTTAGGTTTTGGTACTGAGAGCCGAGGCTAGGCACGTGGGCCTCATGCCAGAAGCCCGACCTTAAAGGCTGCCAGCAAATGCCACGGAGCACATTAAACTCTCGCCAAACTGAAAGTAATTTTTTTTTTTTAGAATAATTATATTATTATATTTTTTATATATTAATGTTTAGTTTTAATAATTTATTTAAAAGTATTAATACGCCTTTTGAATAATTAAATTATCATTTTTTTTATATATTAATTTTTAGTTTTAATAATTTATTTAAAAGTATTAATACGCTTGTGTAAATTTAAATTATTTAATATATATATATATATAATTATGAGTTTTAATTTAAATAATTTAATAATATAGGGCTAAGTATAAATTTTAGAGGCCCATGGGTTTTGAACCCAAGACCACCCACCAAGCGAAATCCTTAAGAAGAACACTAACACCAACACGCCCTCATAAGTCCTTACAAATAAATTCTTTTACTTATTTAGATTAATGGTAATGCTGTAGGGATTAGAGTGGTATTATTATTAGGAAGATACAGTATGAAGATTAAGACTAACTGGATTATTACCTAACCTATTGATCCGGAGCCAGTGAACGGAGTTGAATCATAATTAGTGAATGCACTGGAAATCAAGGTAAAGGCTTATTTGGTGCCGCTGATCTTTGTATCCCAAGTATAAAATCTGATTGTCCAAGTGTCAGGTTCACGAGACCATACACACAATTCGTCAAGCCGAGCGCCAAGTCCCTCCACTCCATTCCACCAGTCAAAGTCAATGCTAAATCTCAATGAAACATTTGACAATGCCAACACTACGTGCCAGGGAAAATCTCACGAAGAAAGCACCGGAGGATATTTAGTTGTAAGAGAAAAGTTAAAAGGACTTAGACTAGGACAAGCGGAGAGGAGGCGACATATGCACTAGGTGAGTAAGCATAGGAATTGGCGAGTATGGCACAAGGCTAGCGTAGCTGCAGGGCAAGGGAACCAATAGTTCTTTTCATAGGGGCAAAGAAATCAAGCTTAGACGCTTAATCCTAACCCTAACCTAGCCAATCCCCTAAAGGAGTAATGTCTGTTTACAGACAAGTA
>JASDQU010587657.1:61106-76043 GCA_032191745.1 Picea mariana | reverse complement strand
ATGTTAATTGTAGTGCAGAGGCATGCAAGGGAAGATGAAGGAGAATTTTAGTCTAAGGAGCAGCTGGAGGAAGCTGGAGATATGCCAACAGGAGAGCTGACAGTCAAGCTATCAGCAAGGTGGCAAGTTGAGGCCACAAAGGAATAAAATAACATGGGGGATCATGATGATCTACCCACCAATAAGGAGGAAGTGCAACCAAGAAGACTGCATAAGGAGAGCCAGCCACTGGAGCAACTAGACATGATAATTGAGGAAATCAGAAGGTTGATGTTCATATCAGCAGAAGCAGTTAGCAAAGGGAAGCGGAGCAGAGGAGAACCTGCCATAACAGCAGGGCAACAGTAGCAGCAGCAACAACAAAGTAGTGGAGCGGATGGACAGCTCCAAAGAACTGTTTGGGATCCAGGTGCATTTCAACAACAATGTTGGGAAGCTCATGAGCAGGAGCTCATGAATTTTTCACAGCAGAGGAGTATGATGCAGGAGCATCGATCCAAGCCAGCTACACGCCAGCTATCCAACACATCAAAGCGCGCATTCAATGGGAGAGAGAGAGGCGCAGCCTTCTTGATTTTCAAATTTTGAAATTGTATTAAATGATTGTAAGGCTGGTAGAGCCAAAAAACCATGCATATGTGCAGGCTTTAGTAAAGGTTGCCTTAAATAGGTTGTAAGGCTGAGATCTAGATCCGATTCGAACTAGACAACCATTCAATACAATTGAATGTAAATTGATGAGAGTTGGTGAGGATGGAGGGAAGAGCTCGAGGATCCCCTCTTTGTAAAAAAGATCTTCTTTGTATCTTGTAGTAAGTTTTTGAGGAGGAGAAGGATTCGAGACTCTGTTGCAGTCCGAGCTCAAACACATTGTAAAGAGGCATTTTCATGTTAATACAAACAGAGCAATTTTTCCTGCATGTTGTTGTCCACATGTCTATGAGTTCATGAATGAATGTCTTATGTGTTGATGATATGTTGTAGATGTATGTTAAGTATGTATTTGCAAGGATAGATAGAATTTATTGTCTGTGAGTTCTTTGATTCCAGGTTTGGGTTTTTGAGGCTTCATGCAAGAGGTTGCATGACAGAATATTGTGGGTTATGTAAGCTAGTGCAAGGAGTGAACTTATGAATTCTGTGGATTCAGACAAAGACATGCCAGGAGGGCACACCAGTTGAAGTCACCGACTGAAGGAGAATCCTCAAGGTTGTTGAATACCTTGGAGGTAAGTCTGTGAAGAAGAGAGCACAGGACAGACCAGAATCATTGAGGGATTATGTAGAAGCTCTATCAAGAGGGCATTGAGTAGGTGCATAGAAGGCACAGAGAAGAAAGAATTACTGAGAATTCTGTGGAAGCTCTGCCAAGAGGGCATTGAGCGAATGCACTGGATGCATTGGAGAGAGAACTCTATTTCGAGTTCAGTAAGAAGACAGGGTCACCAAGGATTCTGTAGAAGCTCTGCCAGGAGGGCATCGAGCGAGTGCAAGGAGTGCACTGAGAAGAGTTATGTTTTGAGTTCAGAGAAGGAGAAGTGTCACAGGAGGAGACACTCACAGGGTTACTGAACACCCTGTAGGACTCAGCAAGGAGTGCTTGAGCATAATTTTCCAGAGGGCACTTATATCCTTTCAAGGAGAGAAAGGGGAAGAGACATTTAGAGGTTCAAGCAGGGTAAGCTTAGGACAGATAGCACAGTTGTGTGCAGAGGATCTGTAAGGTGTGCATCGAGCAGAAGAATGCCAGGAGGGTGTGAAGCATTTCTTTGCAATAAATACTTCGAATTGAGTTATCCTAAAAACTCAGCAGCACAAGGAGTGTGTGAATAAGGACTTGTCTGAAGTTCTTAAGCTCAGAAGGAAAAGTGCAATAAGTGCACTCAGAGCAAACTTGTCTCAAGTTCAGAAGCTCAGGTTGAACAATGCCTTTGCGCACAGAGCCATAGCTGCAAGGAATCCCAAAATTCGAGACACCCTTTGGTGAGTAAGAGTTTGAAAAGATCAGGAGGGACAACGTCCTTAGAACGCAGGTGGGAGCCGAGGATACAGGCTTCACAGCAGGAGCAAAGGATGAGACCTTTGAAGCATTTGAAGTCTTCCAAGTTCAGGAAGAAGCACAAGCTCAGGAGGGAGCACAGTTGTCATTAGATCAGCTGGAGAGGATGAGATCTGGACCATTGAATCTACATCCAGGAAAGCAGGAGGAGAGTGCATAGGAGAAAGAGATATGGGCCGTAGGATCTAGACGCATGGACCGATAGCCATCGGATCCAGGAGAAGATGCATGAGGTTTAACCCTCGTATGTGAAGAAGGGAACGAAAGACCTATTTCGACATTTCGGCTACTGGGAGATACAAAGGCCAAGAGTCGGGACTCTTGACCCACAAAATCCTGAAAGGATCATGACCATCCAATAGGAGGATATGTGGTGAGTGGTCGAGGTTTCAGGGAAACTCCCGAAAGGAGGATTTCGACATTTCGTCTACCGGGAATGCAAAGGGTAAGAGTTCAGAACTCTTGACCCATGAAATCCCGAAAAGACACAAGTCGTCAGATCAAGAGAGGCTATGAGTCATTGATCCCAGTTTGGAGCGGAAGACCAGCATTTTGGGGTTCGGTACTTTGGTATTTCGGATACCGGGAGATCGAAGGGGCAAGGAGTTGTTGCATCTAGGATCACGAAGTCTCGAAACGTGAAAACCCGAAAGAAGATGGAGGAGTAGCGTGGTCACAGAACAGGGTCACATATTTCGGCATTTCGGGATTCGACTTTTTGACAATCCCGAGGATAAGAGGTCGTGGGCACTTTGCGTTGGAAATCCTCGAAGTCATGAAACGCGACATATCTTTGGAGTGAGGCTGCAGTCACATGTTTCAGAAGTTCTGGATTCGACATTTCGCCAATTTCGGGGACAAGAAGTCGGGCACTTGACATTGAAAGTCTCGAAGTCGCGAAACCTGACATACCTTCGGAGTTAGGTTGCGGTCACAGAGGAAGTGGTCACATGGACGAGATGTGGGCCGAGGCGGGGGCTAGTCATTGATTGATCCATTTCAGCATTTAGGAGTTCATGGAATCGAAGGGCCAAGAAACTCGACATCAAAACTCCCGAAATCACGAAAGCCAAAATCCCTTTTTGGAAAGGGTCGCGGTCATGTATGGTGGCCATGTGCAGGTGAAAGCTCACGCCTGGTGCATGTTTGTGAAGGTGGGGTTTTCGGGAAAGGACTTATGGATCGGATTCTTGGGATTCCTATAGGGACTCGAGGGAGTCGCTTCGGCTCAAGGAAGAATTTCGGGAACAATCCTAAGACCGGGAGGTCACGCAGAACCTGTTGAGGCAGGGGGTTTTGTGCCACGACTACCCTTTTGTAAGGAGTTGAACTCATTAATATGGAACTCAATGAGCTCATCCGACAAGTACCTCTCTCGAAAACGTTCCTCAAAAAATTCCCATGACAATATTCAACGACCATGTTTATTTGAGGTAGGATTATCTTCCACCAAAGTAGAGCACTCCCTTTTAGTTGAAATACCACCATGTAGACCTTCATGTTGGAGGTGTAATCGCAAAGTGTGAAGCACATCGCCATGTTCTCCAACCATGACTCGATGACTAAGTCATCTGTGGCACCCCAGAACTTGGGAAACTTTGCTTTATCGAGTTCTCTTTGTATACTACTACCACCTACTGGAGTGTGTTGTGAACCCTCATTGTGAAGATACTCTCTACCCTCATCTCAATCCAGGTAGTTGATTAAAGCCTCTTATATCCTCTAGAAGGATCTCATCATACCTACCACATCCCCCACAACAAACTGCTCTTGCTCAATAGTCTGCTTCTCCCCAAGTCGAGCCAATCCCTCCTGCATGGATTTCCCCAGAGGAAGTGCACTTATTCTCCCCGCACCACGTCATCTACTCATCTTGCATCCTCTAACCATGATACCTGTCATGAACAAATAAAATCGCATTAACTATACATCATTAATCGTTTTGAATAACACATTGGAAGACGTAACGGGTCCTTCGTCGTAGAGTTGAACCTGCTCTGATACCATAATTACCTAATTACCTAATTACCATAAGTCGCAAGTTTTATATATAAGTACCTAATTACCTTGTAGTTACTTTTACTTATGTTGAATTAATTTATGAAAGATTGCAAATCTAAATGTGAAGTTTATTTTCCTTTGCAGTAGCTCACTTGTTTGTTACGGATAATTAATTGAGGATGATGTTACATGTGGTATCAGAGCATCTAAGATGCAACAATACCAATCAAGAGAGAAAGATACAATCATTTCAAATGTATTCCTTGAATTGAGACAATATTGACTCTGGTATCATCGTGTGTTGATTTACAGGCTAACCAATTTCGAAGGAATTCAACTTCCATAGAGGAAAATAATTGAAGACAAAAGTAGTTAACCACAGTTTAAGAAGAAAAACAATTATACATGAAACAACGTTACCGCCACGTAAGGGATGAAAGGTGTGCACAGACATAATAATCTCAAGGAGTGATTCTCACCTTCGTTTGATGACAATGTTTACAGGAATATTTAGTGATTAAGGTTTCAAACTCAATACAATGTCCATATAGGTGACATAATTAATGCTCAACTAAAGTTACATTTACATCTTCCGCAAGTTGGAATAAGGTAACCAAAGTTTAACGCTCTTAGGTTGTATCTAAGTGAACGCTTCAGAATCAATCGAGCATGTGTTTGAATTTGCCTAACTAAATTTATAAGAGAATCAGGAAGAAACATTATAGGCGTTTAATACCATCTAGTTGATAACCCAAACGCGAATGTTGATGATGGTGAGAAGGACTCAAGAATCATTGTGCATCAAACCACAAACAAGCACCGGAATGCGTTTCATGCCTCCATGTTTCTGAGGAAAAGTAGTTGAGGGCACCCACATTTCATCGACTTGTGACTTAGACTCAGATGTATGTGGAGTATACTTAACCATTGTCTCTTCACTCATAAAAATAAAGTTCCTTGAATCTAAACACAAATTACCAAAAAGAGATGTATAAGATTTGTAGATCTATCTCAAGTTTCACAAACTCAATTCGATATTGTAAAGGAATAGACTCAGGTTGTGTTTCTACTATCAACTAACTAAAAATTCACCTCTAGTTGGATGGGTTGAAAAAGAGCACATTGTTAAGAGAGAGACTACGAAAATTCTTTCAGTCTTCCTACAGAGGGGTGGAATCAAGGGATGTAATCGTCGACATCAGTATTCACCTAGTGCAAATTCTAGGAAATTTTCCAAACCTCGATTTAATTTAACAATTTTTAACATTGGATATACGATATTAAATCCTAAAATTCATCATCAACAATTTAAGAACTGGTGCATTTTGAAAACAAGGTAAGTAACACAAGCTTCCAATTCATTCGAAATTCACTAACACAACGGTGGAAATTTTCCATATTAACTCATCTCTTGACCATAATTCTCCAATCATGTACCAACAACCCATTAGGAGTTATGGTTAAAGGTAGTCTCTCAACCCTAAATTATTCTAACTACAAGCTAGTTCTTGAATGAGCAATGATTCATGTCAAGATTCTATTCTACTTCAAAATTGGTTTGGCAGTACAAATCTCGACAAACCGAAAGTAATCACAGGTTAATCCTCATTTTTTTTGGCAGTACATATGTAGGAGGTAGCGCAGTGACAAAGAAACCCACACAGTAGGAGAAGCCCTGTCAAAAAATAGTGGCATAAAAGAAGGGAAGTGTCCGAAAGAAGGATGCATAGACAAGAAAGAAGGATAATGCCTCAACACAGGAAGAAAAAGGAAGGGGGGACACAACGACGCAGGCAACCCGGTTGGCAGCTACTCCACAAGAGACAAGGCCACCCAAACAACCAATTATACATACAGGTGGGTCATGCAAGAAGGCCAAGGCCCATAAATAAATCCAGGAATATACAATCACTGAGAATGATGTCGATCGTGTTGCAGAGAGAGTACATGATTGCGCAGTGGAAGATTTTGAAGAGGCCAAAAACCAAACAGGAAGGATACATAACTAGCTGGTCAATATTAAGTAGGTATTAGAACATATACAATCAGTGAAAATGCCATAAAGGGGAACAAAAACGATCCCCCGAGAAAACGGTAGAAGATCTTACAGGGAAAGTTGTGGAAGTTAGAGCAAAAGGGGAAGAATTAGAAGGAAAATTTCACAGCTTAATAGAGGTTGTTTAGGTATTGTGCACCACCTGAGTGGCTCAGAACTAGCCACATGTCAGTGTTGGGGGGTTTTTAGGCTCATGAATATTTTAAGGAAAGACCTATTTTTGGAAAGAAAGATCTAATTTTGGAGCATGTGCGACAGGTGAGAAGAAAAAAACATGAAGAAAAAGAAGGAAAAGCAGCATGCAAGAGAAGAAACAACATGGAAAGCAGGCAAGAAAGCCTAAGAATGATAGGGTTAGGGTTTTTGTTAAGGATTGTAAGGGCTACAAGCCTATAAAATTGTATAAATAAAGACTTAGGAGGTCTAGAGTCGAGAGTGGTGGTCGTTGTTGTTTTATGAGGAGATGTTAGATAAGGAAATAATAGAATCATATCACTTTATGAGACTTTTGATTGTAATAAGGTTGTAGAAGAGTCGAATAAGGTGAGTCCTTGAGGGTTAGGTCATAGGCTGAGGAGCCTGGTGTGATCTAGTCTTCCTCATAAAGGATTGTTTCTTTGATCTTGATTGTATTACCGATATGTAATGCACACAGCGCAATATTTTGCAGCAGGATAAATAAAAGAGCAGAGAAACTAGATCTTTCTGGACGTAGCCCCAGGAGGGGGTGAACCACGGTAAAAATTGTGTTATGTGTGATGCTTATTGAATTTTTAGTTTTTGTTAATGATTATATTTGGAATGAATGATTAAAATAGATGTATTAGCATGCATGCATAAGGCTAGAGATGAATGAATCCTAGAAATACTTAAATCAATAACCAAGTTAATGCATAAATAAGGAAGAACCCAATCCCATATCCCCACTCTGTCTAATACTGCAAACACCTAGGTATTGCGGTCACCCATAAAGCTATCTTGGGTGAGACTGCGATGTGCACCCTATGCACAACATTTCCTTCTGGTTTACCAGGAGGGCCGATAGTTTTAGATGATTTTGCTGGAAACCTATTAAGATATGAACCTGGGTCAACCCTAGAAGAAGTACAAAGAGAAAGAACAAACCAAAAATGTTGGTGAGATGACGCAACAGAAAATGAAAGAACTCAAATTGTATACTTTTGTTTCATCTTTAAGTTCCATTGGATCCAATGAAAACTGCCTTCTCCATCTCAAGTATCAAAATCACATGTAAAATGACTCACATATGTGAATTTAATGGATTCTCTTAAATTCCATTGATCAAAACAAGAAAATAACTTCAACATTGAAATCCTTGCAAAACTATGAGAATTTTGACTATAAAGTTGACCAATTTCAAAACTAGATCAATTTCACTCTCTTTGGCATGCAAAAAAAACATTAAATACTCATTAATGACAAATTGAGAAAAACGTTTTACAAATGAAATAAAATCTCAAAAAATACATCATATTCATTATCTTTGTGAAAAATTGTGTAGAATTGATATAAAATACTTGAAATTTCGTCAAGGTACCATTTGACACATTTTACGGTGCAACACAAACTAAGCTTGTACTTTGTACATACTTCAATGCATATGTACATTCTCATAAATCATGCCCTGTCTAAAAATTCATGCAGTACTTGCCTCCGGATCCATGATGTCTCAGACTTTCTACACATAGGAATCCATTCCCATTAAATAGGCCACGGTCCTAACCCCCCCTCCAAATTAGCTTCAACTTATTACTAAATTAGGAGGGAATCTTGCTAGATGTGGGAGCGTTGGCTTAGTGGTTAAAACAATCCTCTAATATAGTGGAGGTCACGGTTCGATTCCCCTTCCATCTTACACATGCGTTGTTTGTTGGTTTAATATATAGCTTTATATACTATATATACTATATATATGGTTATAAAACATATCCATTGGCATATAGTGTGTTACATGGCATATTGTATACAATATATAATATATATTATATACCCGTCGACATTTTTATTATGGTTTGAAACAGTTGCATGCTAATATCCCCGTGTAAACTATGTTGTGGTTACATGATAGTTCAACTGACTAGGGGCTAGGGGTTGAGGGTTTAGGCCATCGGCCCTTTCACTTCCGAAATGAATTTTAATGTAACTTTAAATAAAATATATGTTACTCATATATTAAGTTTTATTATGTGGTCTGTTGGTTGTTGAGGGTTTGTTAAGGCTTGGAGGATTATGTAGGTCACAGTTTCGATGCCACTCGACTCCATACTTTTACACAACATTAACCAATATTGGCCAATGAGGGGCTGCCAGATGGAAACCTCATATTGGCTATCCAATGCCATGTGTCAATGAACCATTGGTCCACTTGTCAACCTGTAACTTGACAACTAGATACCAACACATCTACCCAATCACTACATGGCACCTTGGGGTGTGGCCACGTCACCTATATGGTCATGGCACATGTCATTGTATGGACATGACACATGTCCTTTTACCCCTTTGACTTTTGACTTTGACTCAAACTTTGAATTCTTTTAAATTTTTCATACAAACTTTGTTTTACTTTCCACTTGCACCATTGGAAAGCTGATGACGTGCTCTATGCAATGATGCCATTTTCAGGAAAAAATGAGACGGTCGAATTTTCATAATTTATGGATTCCCTGGGACCTATGTGAGCATTTGAGATCCTCCTAGAACTCTATGAGTGTTCCTTAGATCCTCTTGGATCACCCTCCATGATGACTGGAAGAGTAATAAGTCGATGGAGTATTTGTGACTTATATTACGAGTATAGATCCTAGGCATTCTATAACCCAACTTTAATATGATGACTCGAACATGTGCCATGTTCAAGGGGGACTTGATCGACACTGTCATTTCAAGCATATATGAATATTAGAAAAAAACCCTATTTTTTTTGGTTTTTTAGTGTCTCCTTCATGGTTTAATGAGCACGAAAGAGAGATAAAAGCATGATCAAAAGTTTAATGAGCTCGAAGAATAGTTAAAACTATACTCATGAGGTTTCTTTTTTGTCTCTTTTTATGAGTCCAAAAAGGAGGTGTCCTTTAAATTGTTTAGTGATCACGAAAAAGAGTTAAAAATGAGCTCATACAATGCCTTTAGATGGTTTAATGAGCACAAAAAAGGGGTAAAAGTTAGCTCATCTAGAGAGAACAAGTGGCTTAACAACATACTTCTATGTTCCAAGCACATGGAACTGACCTAAGAAACATGAATGCAAATGGGTACTTGCAAGTGAGGTCCACTCTTAGTAGTGGTTCTCTCCATGACTAGGTGGATGCAAAAGGGAGGCCAAATAATGTAAGAGGTGGATGGTCAAGGGGTACTGCAATAGTGATAAGGAGGATCTGGGCAAACAAAATCACAATGATTGGATACATGACATGAGAAACAAATGCATCGACGACTGTAAAGATACATAAAAATTTTGGAAACCCCCTCACCTGCAGACTACAACCTGTTTTTCCTTAGGTCCTTTTCCCGATCTCTGTAGGTTTCCCGATCTCTGTAGATTGTACAATATAGAAGATATGTGGCTTGCGAGGTGCAACCTCAATGCACACCTGCCGGAACGGATACCAAACTTGAAGAATCTGCGCAGTCTTGACGTTGCAAGGAACAGATTGACGAAAGGATGTTAAGCAGTTGGGAATTACTGCATTCAATATTGAGCTGACTTGTCCACTATTGTGGTGGGAATTGGGTCGATAGAAATCCATGAATACAACCCAAAAGGCTTCGCCATTTTAGCAGACAATATAAATGATAATTGGAAAATAAAAAACAATCGCACATGTTTACCTTATGGAATTGTGCGAGGATTCCAGCGTTGGGAAGACATCTACCAAGGTTTGATGAGTGGTACACCGTTCAAACACTAATTTCAAATTCAAGGTATTGATTTGCTTTTCTTGATTTTGCTTCATTTGGGAGAAGAGATTGAAATCAGAAACGCCTCCCAGGTAGCGTAGCATAGTTAATTGAAACGTGAATCATGCTTCAAGCTCATACAAAACAAAATGAACCATACCACGTTTCACATCTCAGATAGTTCACTATTAACTTAATCATAATCAAATAGATTTTTTTTAATCATTTAAATTTGGCAATCAACTTGTAAACACATTAATTTTTTAATATGATTAAGTAAATATGAAAAAATATACACAAAAAATTAATCTATATTTAATCCTATCCATAAAAAAAACTTATTAAAAAATAAAATCCTATCAATATATCAATTTCCAACATATATACACCTTTAGGCTCAATTAAAAAAAAAAAGTCACTTAAAATGAAGAAAAACTATTTTCTTCTATTTCAAAAAGTTAACAAATTCTATTTTTCTTTGGACTCTATTCGTTTACAGCCGGTAAAGTTGGAATTTAATATATATTTTTTCTTTAGAGTCTATGTTTTTCCGCGAGGTAAAGTTTCGATTTTATATATTCATCTCGACAAAAATTATGATGTGTATTTTTTCGATAAGTTAAAATTTTAAATACAAAGTTTTATAATCAAGTTTTTATATAATAAATAGAATTATAAATTTTATAAATTTAAAAACAACTTCAAAATATATACTTAAATTTATTTATCTTTTAATTTACTTATTTAAAATTGGTTTAATTTATTTGATATGATAATGGTTAAGTCCCATGAAATTTAATTTAATTTATGACACTTCAAATACTTATATATTTTTTAATTATTTCAAAAAAATTATAATATATTTTTTTAAATCATCAATTTATTTAATAATGAGATTTTGTCACTTCCAAACTTATTATAATAATAATATTTACAATAAGATTAGGGCTAGCGATATGTTTTTCAAGATTTCTTATTATAATAATAATATTTACAATAAGATTAGGGCTCGGGATATGTTTTTCAAAATTTATTTTATAATAATAAGAAAATAATAAAAAAATAAATTCAATACAATTTAAATAATAATTACATCTTCAATTTAAATAATAATTGCAATAAAATAATAATAATAAAAATATAATTTAAATTCAATTTAAAATAATTGTAATTTTTTTATATTTAAATTTTTAATAATATTTAGTAATGGAATAATAAGAGTAAATATGAGTAACACATAGGAATAATTGAATAATAAAAATGACTCATAGGAATAAAGGAATAATAGGAGTAAATCATAATATTATAATATTAGATTATTATTCTTCTTATTATTATAAATTATTAAATGATTTTCTATCAATGTCCTTAGAACAAGTATGATTTTAAATTTTCTTCTACCTAATACATCACATTACTTCAAAATTCCTATCTTTCTAACAAAGGAAACACTTCATTAATTTTTTTTTTAAATCTTGGACATTACTTTCTTTTTGAAATGTGTCGAACACAAGCAAGGATTGTCATCTTATAAACATAACTTGACATTGCAACTGGATGAATAGAACCTAACTTTGCACTGAGACATAGGAATGTTGCAATGTGAAGAATATAGTAATGTCACAATGTGATGAACATAGTAACGTCACAATACGACAAACAATGAAACATCTCAATGTGATGACCATAGCCATGTCATCACAATGTGCAGAGTATTTCCCTTGTTGTCGCAATGTGACGAACATATCCTTGTTACATCACAATGCGACAAAAAACGTAATGTCACAATCTGACGAATATAACGATGTCCTCACAATGTGACGAGCATATCCTTGTTTTTGCAATGTGACCAACATAACTGCATCACAATCTAATGAACATTGTAACGTCACAATATGACGAACATAGCCCCGTCCTCGTAATGTGACAAGCATATCCCTGTCCTCGTAATGTGTCGAACATATCCTCACATTGCAATGTCATGCAAATATACTAACGTCACAATGTGACAAATATTTCCAAACATCACATGTAATGAACATAGACCATTGTCACAATGTGATGTACATACATTTTCTTAATATGTCCAACAAAAACCAATGTTTTCATGTGATGAACATAAATCTATGTTGCAATTTGATGAACACAACTGAACATTGCACTGTGACGAAGACAGTAATGTTTCAATGTGTCAAATATAGTAATTTTGCAATGTGATAAACATAGGAATGTCATAATCTGAAAAATAATGTAACGTCACATTCTGACAAATAGTGCAACAACTCAATGTTATGACCATGGCCATGTCGTCACAATGTGACGAACATTTCCCCAACTTCATAATGTTACAAACATGGTTACATCACAATGTGACCAACAATGTAATGTCACAATGTGACGAAGATAAAAATGTCATCACAATGTGGTGAGCATATCCTTGTTGTTGCAATGTGATGGACATAGTTACATCACAATCCAACGAACAGTCTACTGTCACAATCTGATGAACATAGCCTTTCATTGCAATGTGACAAGAATATCCCTATCCTCACAATCTGTCAAACATATCCCCACGTTGCAATGTCATGCAAATATACTAACTTCCCAATGTTACAAACATTTTCAAGTGTCACATGTGATGAACATAGCCTATTGTAACAATGTGATGTACATACATTTTCATAATATTTAGAACACAAACCAACCTTGTCATGTCATGAACATAACTCTATGCTACAATTTAACAAAAAAAACTAGATGTTACAGTGTGATGAAGATAGTAATGTTGCAATGTGACAAATATAGTGATGTTGCAATGTGATGAACATAGTAATGTCACAATGTGAAAAAAAGTGCAACGTCACATTGTAACAAACATAGCCATGTCGTCACAATGTGACAAGCATATCCCTGTCATCACAATGTCATGAACATAGTAACATCACAATCCGACGAATAGTGTAACGTCACATTCCGACAAATATAACCCTTTTGTCGTAATTTGATGAGTATATCCTTGTCCTTGCAATCTGTCAAACATATCCTCACTTTGCAATGTGAAGAAAATATACTAACATCACATTATGACAACAATTTTGAAATGTCACATGTGACGAACACAACCAATTCTCCAATGTGATGTACACACATTTTTGTAATATGTTGAACAAAAACCAACCTTATCGCGTGATGAACATAACTCAATGTTGCAATTTGACAAACAAAACTAGATGTTGCAATGGGATGAATATAGTAATATTACAATGTGACAAATATATAGTAAAGTCGCAATGTGATGAACATAGTAACATTGCAATCTAACAAACAGTGCAGCGTTGCAATTTTATGAACATAGCCATTTCATCACCATGTGATGAGCATATCCCCATCGTCCCAATGTGACGAGCATATCCATGTCATTACCATGTGGTGGTCATATCCTTGTTGTCGCAATGTGAGAAAGATAACCATGTCATCACAATGTGACAAGCATATCCCTTTCATCAGAACATGAAGAACATAGTAACATCACTATCCAACAAACAATGTAATGTGATGTAGACCCCCTATCCCTCCTCAGGGCTGCACGACTTCCCAGTCAGGATCTCCGAATTTCTGAGCCGGAGGGGCTCTCCTGGTTCCAAACTGGAACCTCTAACACTTAGTCCACACACTCTTGTTTGTATTTTACCCACGCAAGTTGGTTTTAGGCACGACCCCCACTCCTCGTGACCGCAGACACGACCAAAAGCTTAGCCTGAAAGGCACGTCATGTTTCACGTCCCCGGGGTTTTCCAATGTAACGAGTCTCTAGTTCCTCTGGTCTCGAAACCCCGATAAGGGCTAGTGAAGGCTAGCACCCTCCTTTCCCTAGCTCACGTGACCGCAGGCACGTGACCACCAACTTTGCCATAGGATGCTTCGGGCTTCGCCAAGTTACGAGAGATGAAACTGTGAAGACCGAGACCTACGGTCCAAATCTCCCTTCGATCAGTAGAGATGATCAATTTGGTGTTTCACGTTTCGTGACTTCGCCCCTCACGAGGTTTGTTCGTTCCTCCAAGTCATGAAAGCCGAAACACTTCCTTGTTGTGGATTGACGGCTCTAAGCCTCTAAGATCCAACAGTCTTAATCCTTTCAGGATTTTGTAGGTCAAGAGTCCCGACTCTTACCTTTTGTATCCCCGGTCATCGAAATCCAAAATACCCCCATGCCATGGATCAACAGTTCTAAACCTTCAAAAATCCGATGACCTGGATCCTTTTGGGGTTTCATGGGTCAAGAGTCCCTGCTCACACCCCTTGTACTCCTGATAGCTGAAACCCAATACACCTCCACGTTGCAGATCGACGGATCCCAACCTCCGAAGATCCAACTGTCTATATCCTTTCGGGGATTTGTGGGACAAGAGTCCCGTCTCTTTCCCTTTGCGTTCCCGATAACCGAAAACCAGAAATGGGATCAACGACCCAGATCTATTGGGGTTCGACGGCTATTATTCCCCCTGAGGGTCGAGCGTTGAAAGGTCTCCCCACTAACCTACTCACAACTCCTCTCGATCCAGTGGCTCACGGGATTTCACGTCCCTCCTCGAAAGCTCTCCACCGTCCATTCAGGTCCTCGTGGGTCTTTCCTCCTGGGCATACGCAATGTTGAAATTTGTGTGCCTGTCTCACCTTAGACGACCACTGACCCTTCATCGCAATCTGACAGTCAACAGTGCTCCCCCTCTTGAATTTTTTAATCTTTTAGACTTAGAAGAATTTTCTATGTCCCCGAAGGTTCTGACCTTCGTTTCTCCTAGGAAATGGATTCCTGGATCTCGACAACACTGTCCCAGAGTGTTGTTCCTCATGAGCTTCGTCTGGTGCATAATTTAATTTCCCACGCACTCCTTGC
>JASDQU010587657.1:28405-39219 GCA_032191745.1 Picea mariana | reverse complement strand
AGCGGAGGGGGGGGGGTCCGAGATCCCATGTGCAGCTTCCTGACGGCCAGGATCGTAGCAACGATGCTCGTGTAGTCCCGCCCCTCTCAGCTTCCCTATGTTTAACCAGTGGGGGCCCTCCTCTTGTCATTTCATTCTTCCTTTCGCCTTTCCCCTGCTGTCGTGTGTCATCCACTCACCTCTCCTCGGTCGTCCTCGTGGCTCTCCTTTCTCCCACCATCCACTCATTTCCGCCGCGTGTCCTGCTCCCTTTCCACATCTGTTTCTCACCCAAAGGCGAGTTCGTTCTCCCGTCTTCTCCCCATCTACCTGGATGTCCTCCGCCATGGTTCATCCTCTTTCCCCCCTCTCTGTCATCACTCTCACTCCTCGCCACTCCTTCCATGTGCTCCCCGATGCCATCACACCTACCATGCACCATGTCCTCCGCGATGGCCCTCATGTCCATCTCTCGAGATATCCAGTTATTCCAGGTGGCAGCGCGAGAAGTCATCCGGATCCTGAAGTGCTGAGTTGGCCGGGCCATTATCAATCCCAAGAAGCAGTTATTGAGGCAGTTGAGGGTGGTTAGACATCGTCTCCGCCATAATGGGGACGTCCTACAATGAATTAAAAGCACGTTGATTCGCCGATGTAACTGTCAGAAGATCGATCGCGTCTGCCATAAGTTGCACGGTTATTCAAAGATTGCGGCTGCAGAGTGTCAGAAGCCATGCAGACGCAAAGCCTTCAATGCATTTTCTTGGTTCCGCTGTTGTTGTAGTTTTTGAGTATATGTAGGCATTTTTGCCATTTTTGTATCTATCGATGGTAGAGCTAAGCTCCCGACTGTTATTTCAACGACATTCTGGTTTCCTGGTTATGCCTCTATGTTTGAGACTTCTTGGTTTATAAGAAACAGTTTCCTTTCTTTTCCATCTTTGTTTCATCTTTGCTAGAGGGTTCACAGTGAAGGATTCACGTGGACTTAACGATCTTGTTGCAATAAAGGATTTGTTGTGGCATCTTTGTATTCTCTGGTATATGTGTTTGAATGTAAAAGGATTTTGCGTTTGAACGCACTTCTTCTCTAGTCTATGATGAACCTGATGTTTATTGTGGACCACTGCGCTCTCTTGCATAAGTCTTCCACCTGCTCACCCTTTATTACGACTCACTGTTTGGAGTTTATCAAGACCTCACTCATTCATGCATGCCTGGTCTAGTTTCTAAGTTGAGATTGTGCTGTTTCGAGTTTCCCTCCATTTGATCAACATTAAAACAAATCGTGACATTAAACTGATGGGCTTCGGGCTCTGCTCCTGCTAGCAATCCAGGAGTGGCTTCCGAACGCCAACACCAGGGCATTCTCCTAGATGTGAAGTAGGTGTGGTACTATTAGATAACTCCCATCATTACTACCATATCCATTATGTTATCAATATGGGTTCTTTTTTTTCCCTATACTCCTTGTTATATTTTTCCAACTTTAGAGACATCAAGCGCCTCCAAGTACTTTGTGACTTCCAAGTAGTCATCGATTGGGCGAATGAAAAGTGGAAGGTGGAGATATTAACTTTACAACACTTTCTCTTCCAAATTTGTAGTTTTATATATGATATCGAGTGGAAGTCCTTCACACATATACATAGAGGTCAACCAGAAGGTATACCAGTTATCTAAGAAATCTATGGAATGTTGTTTTGGTTTTTTCTCATTGTAGGATTTCATGGATGAATAGGAGCTCGAGTGCATGGAATTTCACTTCTAACAGATTTTTATCCAAAAGCTAGCCTTTGTGATCGGATTTATCTTATTGAGTTGAACATTTTAAATGATTTGTGGTTATGAATTTAATGTATACGAAAGATTGTGTAAGATCTTAGATTTTTGAAAGAAAACCACATAATTTTTTGTATGTCGTCTATAATCGACCTTGTGTTTGAAAGGAGGAAAAAAATCGAGTTTGTATACACATGTATGGTGTTTTGGATAGGTCCATGGAGACTGTATTCATGTATATTATTTTTGGAATATAATTTTTTTTGTACGGAAAACAAATAAATAAATAAAATAATAATTAAGAACTTTTAATCATAATAAAAAAAAATGTATTTAAAAATTTAATAAATTTGACTTTAAAAATTCTAATATTTATTTACTATTAAATTAACATAATTTACATTATAAAATATTAAAATAATATAGAAATTATAAAATCGTAGATTCTTTCTCTAGAATTTTAGAAATATGCATCGTTCAAAATTAAGAAACCCTCGTACTTTAATAATCACAATAACTCTACACCATTTAGGAAACCCCTTCACAAAAGTATGCAAGGCTCACAATTAGTGATCAAATTTAAAGAGTTAGTTTTAATTTCAGTTGGAAGGGCATATAATCATCCAACCCTTCAAAGATGAAAAGTTATAAAAATAATTGTGCTTTAATTGACAAGTATAAATTTGATAAATTTTTCATAAAAAAATACAAAAATAAAATAGGGTTTAGTCCTTTCTAGCAGGTGACCAATATAGTGTATAGGGTCATTAGGACTATAAAAAAATTCAAAAGAGAATAGATAGACAACATGAGATTATCTTTGAGCTTTGAATTTTACAAGCTCAAAATTGGAAAACAAAAAACAAAAGAAACCAATGATCTCCTATTTATTGTCTACCTAAACTATATGATTTACTTATCAAACCATGTTGCCCTATTATCAATAAGATTACTCCATGATCTAGATCCTCTTTACCACATTCCTAAATATGTAGTATTTATGCTATTACTTTACCACATTCCTAAATATGTAGTATTTATGCTATTGCTCATCATTAAGGATAATATTTTAACAATAAAGCTAGAGTGAGATCCTCACAAAATCCTTTCCTAAAACATTCACAAATGGATTAGATAAAACACATTTAGAAAAGAAAAAACAAAAAATATAATCACTCAAATCTAAAAGAAAACTTCACAAATAACACACAACCCATCATATATGAATCTCAAATACCCACAATCCAAATACCGTCAAAATGTGAAGAGTCAACGAGGTGGAATATGGTTATTCATAGTGCAAAGATTGCAAAGTACAATGAATCATTCGATTTTATTAATTGGATTTGGAATAGATGGATGATTTATTTAGGTGTACTAATTTATATTTGATATAACTATCCAATGATGTCAATAGAGGACATTTATAATGGCCTTAATTAATCTGGAAACTTTAGTCCTCTCTTTGAAAGCAGTGGAAATGAAATGGTATAATGGCTAATGAATGCAAGACATCGTATAGAGAAGTATGTGTGTTTGTGTCATGAGATATTATTGATGATACAAGTCACTGATAATTTTTCAGTAGTAATAAAAACATGGAATGGAGTAGCAAGATGGAAATGGTAGAAGAAATATGAAATAGAGTGACCCAAGGCATGTTAATTAAAATTCTAAAAAGATTATTTGTGAAAAGTATTATGAGGATTCGTGCAGTGAGAAAAAGTTTGAAAGAAATGTTTCAGTCCTCAACGTTCAAACACTTAATGTCCACCTTAGCAGTTTCCTCAACTCTAATTTGCAGCGATAGACCTATAGAGTGAATCCCAACTATCGATAAAGTTTGAACCCATCAGAGAGAAAATATCGATTCTTGATCAAATTTGAACTCATCCGAGCCCTTAAATGTGTAATATTTGAAATATACTACTAAATATGTGAAATTAATATGGACAACATATTTACACAATCACCCTTTTTTTTAAACATTGTGATTAATTCTCCCCTTCCTAATGGACATGTAAAATTTAGATTTTAAATTTTCTTTGAAGGCCAAATTTTGAGTAACGCTTCTCTGATGTGACGTAACCCTTTGTAAGGGCTTGGACGAGTTCACATTTGAACACTGCTCACSATGATATAAAAATGGCATTTAGTGATGGCACATGTAATGAATGAAGGAATGTATCATTATTCTTCGTAGTGTATGCAATAATTAATATATATATATATATATATATATATATATTATAGATTTGATGTATCTCAATTTTAAGGGTATTTTTGAACTGATTTGGGGTACATCAAATCTGGTCAAGTTATAGCTAAATATAATTTATCAAATTTAATAATATTTAATTAAAGTCATTCAAAGTTAATAGATCAATTAAAATTGACATATTTAATTATTGTTAATTATAGTGAAATATTTTCAATCACATGTAAACATGGTAAACCATAATTAACCATTGTTAACCATCATCAAATATGGAAACCATAATCAAACCATTTGAACATAATAGACTATAGCTAACAATAATCAATGATTATCACTCATAGTCAACCATCACCAACCGTGTTGAACCATAACAAACATGGTCATGAATAGTTGGCCATTGTTGATCATGGTTGACTATTGATGACCATACTTACTATGGTTGAACATAGTTGACTTTAGATGGATGTCACACTATGAAATAACCATTGAAGAATATTGCAATCTGTTATAACTCTTGAGAAACATACAAATATATGTGTACAAAAAAAAAACATAATAACAACATAACCCTTAATAAATTTTGTAATGCAACATGACCATTGGGGAACTTAGAAATTCTACATAAGTTAGATTTAAGATGAATGTTGCAATCACTACAAGGAGAACACCTTCTAGTTGATGTTTTTGCAGAGGTTTTTAGTGTTACAAAATATGGAAAAAATTTCACAAACACCTTTGCTACAACCTCGTCTATTAACTGTCGAGGTTTTAGCCAATTTTACATATAACTAAAAAAAATTGGGGCGGCGGAGCTTGTAGCGTAGTTTGTTTTCGATGTTGTTCTTGTCAAAACACGCCGGTGAAATATTTACAAACACGCACTGACACACTAATATAACATAAATGCACCAATGAATTAATATAATACAAACACATCGACACATTAATAAAATAAAAAAATGCCTTGGAGCATTTGTAACTATTTTGCATCGGTTCTTTTTTTTCAACGTATGTAGAGCACCAATGCTCTTACAATTCCTACGCATTGGTTATGAATTGTTTGCATATGAATAATTGTTAGGGACCTAACCTCTCTAACCCCTCACATAGGTATTATGATGTATTTCCATGTAATAAATACCAATATTAATAAGGCCTATCAATAAGGAAGAATATGTCAAATGTAAGAAGACCTAATAAAATCTTCCACTTATAGAAGGATCTTCCTTTAGATTGTTCTTTTGGATAGACATATTTAGTATAAATAGGTGTAGAGGGTATGAGAATTTTTGTCTTGGATATTATTGTAATAAAGCTATGCTCTGTTGGAGGTTTCCCCCTCGAAGAGGCAAGTGAACATTGCTATCATTAATCAAGGTGCTCTTTCTGGTGTTATTCTGATATTTTCCTAGTTATCTCATTGTTGTTCTTCCATTTCTAGGTAAAAGATTTATTCTCTTCATACTATTTTATATATGGAATACTACAAGTGGTATCAGAGAACTTTCCTTGGCAAAAAATTGTGGGTTAATTTTTTTCAGGGTAGAGAGATATTTTAGCGTCTTAAAGCTACAAAGATCCGTCTTTACGCGCATAAACCTGCGGTCGAGGAGTCATACATGTAGGAAATAAAAATGGTACTTAAGTGCACATTTGTTTGTAACCCTTGTAACCCATGTTGGTATCCCTTCGAGTGGTAGTGCATTACACAACACTTGTATACGAATCGACATAGATCTTCTGAAGCCCTCCATAGATAAACTGATAGGTCGCCTAACTACTATAGTGTCACTGAGAAAATAACTTGGGAAGATACTCTCTAGTACTTGGGTAGTCGGGTAGTACGGTTAAGGGCATAGTCTAGACTCCTTAGTCGGTGCCCTGAGATATGGGGTTGAGTACTACTATGGGACCCTACATGTATATCAGAGATCTATAGCATAGGGAAAACCCTTGTTTGTAGAAACCCTTCATACCCTAACCCTTAGGATGGAAATAAAAAATAGAACATATAATATCTATTGTCGCACAATTGTGCCTCCTGCATTCGGGTTGCAAAGTTACTACACATTTCTTCCTGTTAAGAATTTGGGCATTTCAACACTGTAGTATTCTTTTGATCGGAGTATAACTCCATTGGAGTAAACAAAAAAATTTCTAGATCCTGTTGGCACCATTATTTTATCCCTATCTTGTTAGATTCCTCTCTTCTCCCTTATCGTAGTCATACCTATCATTTTTTAGCAATATTTTTTTCCCTGTGGACCCGACCCCCTTCCAACACCCTTATTTGAGACTAACCCCATTGGATTTCCCTCGTCGCCCTGATAATCATGATACAATTCACCCATAACCCATATTATGTGTGGTCCCACCCATCCCTTTTCATTTTCCCTCTTCATCATGGCCCACACCCGTAGCTAAGACTTGGAATTTCGCTTCAATTCCTTGTCCTTTAATTTCACAGAGACCCAACATGAAGTGAGGCGGCTTAGTGCTAATTTTTCCACCATCAATAAAAGCATGCATTTCTGCATAGACGCTAAAATGGAAACCATCAAACAAGACCTCTCTACCCATCGTGCATCCTTCACTGGCATGATCTATGCCAATCTCATTATCCCTATAGATATTCCCACCTCTGACCCATCTTTACACTCTGAAGGTGAAGATTCCTCGAATTCCCCAAATTTTTAGCCCCATCACCTTCAGCGGGACCTACGCCTTCCACATGTGGATGTGAAAAAATTTGATGGCTCAGACCCCACTAGATGGGTAACCCAAATGGAACATTATTTCTCTTTGTATGGAATTACAGATGAGTTGGCCAAACTCTGGTATGATGTTCTCCATCTAGATCAAGAATGTTGGCAATGGAAAAAAATGCCCTCCAAGGGTGTGTGACTTGGAAAGAATTTGTGGAAAATATTTATGAACGCTTTGACACTGACCCCAAACATTTATGTCATTTGACAAAGTTGAAACAATATGGCATAGTAGAGTACTATATATCCTCTTTTGAGTGATTGGATTTCCATACAGAGGGCATGTATGATGCTTTTTTCCAAGATTGTTTTATCGGTGGCCTCAAGGACAAGATTCTTTTCCATGTCCTCATGGCTCAACCTCAAAGTTGGGTGGAAGCTATTAAAATAGTTAAGGAATCAAACAGGTTGTGTCTTATCAAACCCAAAAAGCATCCTTTATTCCTCACCCTAAACTAGCCACTCCCACTCCTCCTTCAACTCCACTAAATATCCATAAATTAACCAAGGAAAAAATGGTTGAACACCGACTCAAAGGCCTTTGTTATAATTGTGATGACAAATATTTTCCTGGGAAAATGTGTAAGGAACAAAAGATTTTTATGGCCATCTTCGAGGATGTTTCAAAAGACGATGTTGAGGCCCCCCCTGTGGTCGAGTCACTTGAATCCACTGAAATGATCCCACCCTCATACCCTCCCGAAGTTGAATCGATCATTTCCTTGAATTCTCTCACTGGGTTATCTGCTCCCCAAACTCTCAAGATAATTGGTTAAATTAAGAATTAGAAGGTCATCATCCTTGTTGACAGTGGAAACACCCATAATTTTATTCATCACTGCATTTCCCAAGAAACTAATTTCTATATCTATTTCGTCAATAATTTTCAAATCATGATTGCTAATGGTGGGTCCATCAAATGTGGGGGGCACTGTGAAAATGTGTGTCTCCAAATTGGTTAGTACCACATGAAATATCATATGTTTGTTATTGACATGGGAGGTTGTGATATTGTGTTGGGTGCATAATGGCTAAGGCCTCTAGGTTCCGTGCTCATGGATTTTAAGGAATTAACCATGCAATTCAACTAGGAGGGCCAAAAATATAAGTTTCAAGGCATCAAATTTAGTTCCTAAGATATCATCAGTTCCCATCGTATGGAAAATATCCTCAAAAAAGGTCATTATGGAATTATTGCACAACTCCATGCCATTCACACCACTAAGACACTGTCTTTTCCGTAGAACCTCCAATCCATCCTCTCTAAACATCAAGTTGTTTTTTTCACTCCCTAGGGACATGCTCCTTCCCTTGGTGTTCATGATCATTCCATTCCCCTTCTCCCCAATATTGTTTCTCCCATTGTTCGTCCCTATCTTCATCCCTTTTCCCAAAAAAATGAAATTGAGAAAATTGTTCAATAATTTCTCACCGTAGGTGTTATCCGTCCTAGTATGAGCCCCTACTCTTCTCCTATGGTAATGGTCCTTAATAAAGAAATCTCTTGGTGCATGTGTCCTGAATTCCACACCCTCAACAAACTCACCATCACAGACAAATTTTACATTCCTATCATTGATGACCTCTTGGGTGAATTGAGTGGTGCCCAATTCTTTAATAAACTTGATCTTCATTCTAGCTACCACCATATACGTATGAACAAGTAATACATTCCTAAGACTACATTTTGAACTCATGAGGGCCACTATGAGGTTTTGGTCATGCCCTTTGGCTTGTGTAATGCTCCATCCACTTTCCAAAGCCTCATGAATCATGTATTCCATCATTTTCTCCATCATTTTGTCTTAGTTTTATTTGATGATATCCTCATCTATAGTAAAACCTGGACAACCCATCTTGCTCATGTGGATCGAGTTCTACATATACTCTCTCAGCACCAACTTTTCCTCAAACAATCTAAATGTGATTTTGGTTCCTCAGAAGTCGAGTACTTGGGTCATATTGTTGGAACGATAGGTGTCAGGGTGGATTTTATAAAGATTGAAGATATGCAGGATTGGTCTTTCCCTAAGACTCTCAAAATCTTGTGTGGATTTATGGGTTTAATAGACTATTATCAAAAGTTTGTTAAGAATTATGGAAATATTGTGGCACCTCTCACTACTCTCTTTAAAATAATTCTTTCACTTGGACTCCTGCAGTTGATCAGACCTTTCAAACCTTGAAGGTGTCCATGTGAGCCACTCTAGTCTTGATCCTTCCT
This sequence comes from Picea mariana, assembly GCA_032191745.1. Classification (NCBI taxonomy): domain Eukaryota; kingdom Viridiplantae; phylum Streptophyta; class Pinopsida; order Pinales; family Pinaceae; genus Picea; species Picea mariana. The sequence goes on along the minus strand of JASDQU010587657.1, from coordinate 30,251 downwards.
GATTTCATAAATACCTTTGTCCTGGAATGTGATGCTTCCGGGAGAGGAATTGAACCAGTTCTTATGCAACATGGTCAAACTTTGGAGTTTACTAGCAAACAACTGTCAGAGTGACATTTGGGCCAATCAATATATTAAAAGGAAATGTTGGTTATTATGCATGCAATGGATCTTTGGCACCCTTATCTATTGGGGAAGTTCTTCCAAATTAAGATAGATTATCAAAGCATTAAGTGGTTTTTGGAATAATGCCCTTCATCCCCGGAGCAACAAAAATGGGTGACTAATCTCTTTGGATATGATTATGAGATCATATACAAGAAAGGAAAAGACAATGTTGTTGTTGATGCACTTTCAATAAAATATGAAGATGAAGGGTCCCTTTTTTCCCTCTCCTTCATTGTACTAGATTGGCTCCAAGTTGTTCGTCAGGAATGGCTACAAGATCCAAACATTTTGCATCTGATCCAATAATTGCAGGATGATTTTCTAGTTTCCCCAAGGTGCTCTTGGAAAAATGATGAGCTTCACTACAAATTCCATTTGTATTTAAGTAAACAATCACAACTTAAATCCACGATACTTTCTGAGCTTCATGCTACACCCACAGCTGGGCACTCATGGTTTACCAAAACCTATGACAGGTTCAAACATTCTTTTTTCTGGGATGGTATGAAATAGGACATTCACAATTTTGTGGTAGAATGTGATTTTTTTCAACACAACAAGGGTGAAACAGTCAAATCTCCTGGAACACTACAACCACTTTCAATTCCAACTGTTATTTGGAGGGTTATCTCTATGTATTTTATTATGGGATTACCTAAATCGAGAAATAAATCAGTCATCATGGTGGTCGTTGATCATCTTTCCAAGTATGCTCATTTTTGTTCTCTTCAACATACATTTATCACCTCCACTGTGGCTCAACGTTTCATGGATCAGGTCTTCAAGATTCATGGCATGCCTCATTCTATTGTTTATGATCGAGACCCCACTTTCATCAACAATTTTCGGCAAGAACTTTTCAGGCTACAACGCACCAAATTGCATCTCAGCACAATGTATCATCCCCAGAATGATGGTCAAATTGAAGTTGTCCACAAGTGTTTGGAAACATATTTGAATTGTTTTGGATCAGAAAGAAAAAATGAGTGGGCTTAATGGTTCCCACTAGTTGAATGGTTGTACAACACTTCTTACCATACAACTACTTGCATGACTCCTTTTGAAGTAGTATATGGAAAAAATCCACCTTCAATTCTCTCATACCTTTCAGGTGTCTCGAAGGTCCAAGTGGCTGACCAAACACTTACAGTTCGAGAGGATATCCTTCGTACCCTCAAAGAGAATTTGGTCATGGCCCATAATCACATGAAGCAACATGAAGATGAAGGTCACTCTGAATGTCAATTTGCTTAAGGACATCGGGTGTTTCTTCGAATGAAACCTTATAAGAAAACTTCCCTCAAGGTTGAACATTGTCAGAAACTGACACCCAAATTTTATAGTCATTATACCATTCTAAAGTGTCTGGGACAAGTGGCCTATCAATTATCTTTTCCCAATCATTCTAAGATCCGTCATATTTTTCATGTCTCCTTCTTAAATAAGGTGATTGAAACTAAGTGCCAAACTCACACCAACCTTCCCGATTTGGATGAAGAATCCTCCATCTAGTTGCAGCCACAAGCAGTTTGGGATAAGCGTGAGCGTCGTCTACATCAACACACCATGAAGGAATTGTTATTCCAATGGAAATATACAACTCTAGCATATTTCACTTGGGAACCAACTACCATTCTGCAACAATTTTCTCATCTCAAGCCTTGAGGACAATGATATT
>JASDQU010587657.1:17298-28387 GCA_032191745.1 Picea mariana | reverse complement strand
GGGGGGGGGGGGGACATGTTAGGGACCTAACCTCCCTAACCTGTCACACATTTAGAATAATATATTTCCATGTAATAAAGGCCTATCAATAAGGAAGAATAAGCCAAATCTAAGAATACCTAATAGAAGATTCTGCTTCTAGAAGGATCTTCCTATAGATCTTTTTTTGGATAGAAAGATTTATTATAAATATGTTTAGAGGCTATGAGAAGATTTGTCTTGGATATTATTGTAATAGAGCTCTTCTCTGTTGGAGGTTTCCCCCTCGAAGATAGTAAGCCCACATTATTTTGAAAACTTTCTTTAGTGGGTGTGCTATATAGTTCAAAATGGTGCATTGTGTAAGTAATAACACACTGTAAGACAATTTAATTTTCACAATGCAAATGCAAACATCCACATTTAAATTTTTTGGAGGCTTTTATTTGTGGAGGAAATAACGAAGGTTGGTATTTGGTGCTTCATTGAATTAAATGCATCGGTACATTTGGTTTATCTATACTCATTGATGTTTATTTATATGATGAAGTGAACCATCAAGTTATAGAAGCTATTCGAAATTGCTTTTGAAGTTAGGTTGTTCCATGCTATCCAAGACGACGATTTTGGGTCAAATGCAGGAAAAAGTGAATTATAATATCAAATGGTCAATTCTTCATATTCCAACTCATTTTGTATCTTTGGAAGTTCTTCAAGTTATCTCACATCGATTGCAGTACTCTAGGTTTTATTGATAATTTATTCATCTCATTGAATTTATGTTATGTATGAACGTGTAGTTGAATAATTGTTCATTGAATTTTGAAGGATCAAGTTCATATTCTTAATATATTCCTATAGACCCAAAAATTCACAATCATATGTTTAATAAAAATTGATAGATTATTTACCCTACCAATCCTAACATGCCATCTTCGGACAACTAGCCCGGGTAAACCATATTACACCGTGAATTGGATCTCTTTTATGTAGACAACCCCATAGGGCATAAGAAAGATATTGTTCATTAATTGTATTTTTCGATTTTCAATGGAACAAATATAAATGTATTGTTTAATTCAACATTTTTGTTACAACGTGGTTTGTTTCATGTTTATTATTGGGAAACAAATTTCCATGGTTATAATAAGTGTTTTGTATAATGTTTGAACCTATTAAATACATTCTATTACTAATATTATCAAAGTAATGTTCAATATTTTTACAATCATAATTTTGGTGACGAGGGACCTATACACCATCTACTGTTGCACCCCACTACAATATCAAGTCGCAATATTCTTGCTAAACAAAAACAACTCAGAGAGGAAGCATACCATGTAACAAACACCTATTCAATTTCGACTACATCTCGAGTCACCAATTCAAAACCCCGATAGTAACACTAGTTCTTCATCTATTGGGGATGAAGACAATGATATAGAGGTTGTTATGGATGATTTCTTTTGGGATACCCAAGCCATGGAGGGAATTTTGTTAGATGAATTTTAGCAGAATGAACTAGGGGATGAAACTAATGTCATATATACCTTCTTTGAAATCCTAAAATATGCTTCCACCACCCCTTGACTAGGTTGAGTACAAGGGTCAGTAGGGTCTACCTAGCTAGGGACAACAATGTTATTCTGCAACTTGAAAGAAATGTATGGTATGTCAAATGTGTGTTTCTAGAAACTTTTGAGGTAACTAACCATTAAGTCCCCTAAAATTTTAAGGAATTTTGTAACACAATGAAGGAACAAAAGGGTCGATTTTATTCATGTTGAATGAAAATGTACATTTATATTTCACACTAATTGTAGGTTACTCAAATATAAGGTACTTCTGAGTGACAATATATTTCCTCATAGTTGCGCAAAGTCAAAGAAAATGCTAAAAAAYGTTGGGTGTTGAATATATATCATACCACACATGTCCGAATGATTGTCTTCTATACAAAAACGAATATGCGGAAAAAGAGACATGTCAAGAATGCGGGAATGACAGGTACCATAAAAAAAAAAARAAGAGTAAGGCACATGGTCCTCCTCATTATATATTGAGGCACATGCCTATAATTCCAAGAATTCAAAGGCTCTTTCATTGAAAACATTTAGCCATGTTGCAGGGGTGGCATGCCTCACATAGAAGTGAGCTAGGAGTTATGCGAATACCAATAGTATTAATAGCCATGAAGCATGTAGAGGATTCATGGATCGACAAATTAAAGGATGAAGTATGGAGCCTATGATTGATCATAGTTATGGATGGAGTTAAATTGTATTCCCTCCAAAACACCAACTATGCATTTTGGTTAGTGGTAGTGATCAACAACAATATCCCCCCATGGTTGTTCATGTAGAATGCACATCTTACGATAGCTCTTATGGTCTCAGGTAGAAGAAAAGTGAAGATAATGGATGTTTACCTTCAACCACTTATTGATGAATTTAATCAATTATGAGAAGGGATACATGTATATGATGTATTAATACTCATCCCAATGGAGAGGTCTTTTACATTGTATGGCATATGTGCATACACCATGCACGATTTTCTAGGACTACGAGTTTTCTCTGGTAGTCGTGTTCATTGATTTGTTTATATCTATAAATTTATATGGCATACCTCATTTGGTGCAACTATGTATTTGACACTAACATTATATTTATACGATAATATCACAAGAATTGTAACAAAAGGGTAACATAAACATAATACACATGAACATATATTTATGTTAACCTTTGAATTACTAAGAATTCATTGATATATCACAAATTTGGTGATGCACAGTAGAAAATATTTATTTTAAATTATATTTTATTTAACAAAAAGCATAGATATAAAAAAATATTCAACCCCAAAAATTTTTATTGTTTGAAAAAATCAAAATTCGAATAAATATATACTTACTTTGATGGAAATTGTACGGACAATTCAAAAAAAATAACTTCATGCAACATCTATGAGTTATGGAATCACACTCGTGGTATTAGCATTACGAATGTTGATGACAACCCCCACCTTAACTAGTGCAACTATCATGGACTTCTCCTATTCTACTCCATCTTTTAGTTTTATAATCATATAAAATTATATTAATCATTCTTTTTACATTCTCCCTAAAAAAAGTATCAATATAGGAAGGACATGGAAAAAGTATCAATATAGGAAGGACATGGAAATTCTAAATGAGTATTTTTCTAGAGCCTAGTATGAATTAAGGAAAATTTTAATGATCCATACTTATCTAAAAGTATAGAAAACTTTCTCAATTTTACTAATTCTTATAACTTTAATTATAAAATGTTGGGTTATATTATTTTTAATAGAGGATTCCTAAAGTCTGTATTAGAGTAAAAAATTGCAAAACTATTTCATTGAAACTATATAGATAAAAATGTATCATTATTCTCTATAATCAGTACTTTAAACTTAATTAGTTAAATTTCATATATTATAATAGTTGGATAATATAAAATAATAAAATATTTGGAAATTTTAAATATTAATAAAATATGATAATTTTTATTTTAGTAAAACATTATATTATAACTTTGTCTTGTAATGTTTGAATAATAAAAATTAAAAAAAAATACATTATTATTACATCATAATCATTATTATTACTAAATAATTATGTTAAGATATTATTATTATAATATATGAAAAATACATAGATATTCAAATCACAATCATTTAACTCGTCATATTTAATCACGTTTAATCAACATATTGTATCTTGTTGGACAACACATAATTCACCTTTAAGAACAATTAAACATTATATGCCATTAATAGTTATAACTTTTTGCAAGCACAATACAAACTTAATGCTTTTATAAAAGTAAAGTTAAACATTATATGGCAAATATAAATTTAAGTGAGTTCAATACATCTCATATTTCACTTAAAAACAGAGAAAGCATTAACAATGTTTCTCATTAGCATACTCATAATGCATTTTATAAATCAAACAACACCAACCACAAAATTATATAAAAAACATAATACACATGGGATATATACATATGAACATACATGTCAAACATACATCTCAACAAAATTTACAATAAACATGTCATATATACATCGCAAGAAAAATATAAAACAATCAATAGAATACATGTCAATTAGTAACACTACTACCTAGGTCCACCACCAAATCCATATGCGTTAGTGTGTTTTCTACCAGAGTTAGAGTCTTTGGCAAGACCAAGTATGTCAGAAATAAATGTCGAAAAAAGTGGATTATCAAATGTCTCTCTATCAAGGTCATCAAGATGTGCAACAATACCCGATGTGAATATAATGTCCAAAGAATTAGAAGCTTGTGACACATATGGACGAAGAGTAGGAGGAGGGGGATCGGTGGATGATGACACATGTATAGAATAAGTACAAGGATCAGTTGATGATGACACCAACGGAGGAGGAGGAGGAGGAGGAGGATCAATGGAATATGGTGATTCATGTCGATGAGAAGTAGGAGGAGGAGGGGGAGGAGGAGGAAAATAATCAAAAGTGTATGTAGGTTGAGACACATGTGGAGGAGAAGCCATAGGAGGAGGAGGAGGATTTTGTTGTGCAGTAGAGGATGTGGATGACTCTAATGATGAGCTAGATGGAGTGGGATCATTAGACAGAAACATGAATGTCTTGATGAGGTTCATGATACCAACAATATGACTCATCTACAATTCCATGTCGCAAGGAAAGCTCCTACACATCCTACATAAATCATCTACCCATATTCTATATCTAACAAGTGTGGGTACCACTCTGTTACTAGTCATGACACTGCATAGTTGAACCACCACCTCTATCTAGGCTCTCTGATCTAGCCAGTGTGGAATGTGGGGTATCTGTACTGAAGTTTGGTCCTCTTTCTCCTCCATCACCTACTCCTCATGTTGGGGAGGATCATTTCCAACATATGTTCCAATATGTACAAAACAATAGACAACAATAATAAGATAATTGAAACAAAATGTTACAATAAATTACATCTACATTAAATAAGACATTAAAATATGTAGTTCTAGGTTTATCAAAATATAACGATAATATTATTTCTCTCATCTGGTGGCTCAATTGTTGTAAATAATATGTTTGGAAATCCTCTCCAATCCATCCCCACATACAAGTACAATACAATATAAAGGACAACATTTTCCATGCTATCCAGTGAATGACATACCTCTTGATCGACTGGAGAAATGGGAAACTCGAACTGGCTCTTCTTGAGCATAAACTTAACCCACATGCGCATACACACATCAAGCATAGGAATAGTAAGAAAACGGGGTACTACTGGATGAGTGGCATGAACCCTCTCGAAAAATAGTGTAAATAACTATGAAACAAATGGGAATAATATCATCCAATGTAAAATAATGCAAAAATGACATAATTCACGAAAAAATTATCTTAAAAAAATATCTGACCAACTAATCAATCAAGTCCTATGTAATAAAATATATTCATATTACAACATAGACCAAATAATGTGCTTCCCATCATAGCTATATTGTGACAGTGCTGAGAGAATAAGACAAAGGAACCTAATGCCCTCTCTACCAAATGAACCTATCTGTAGTTGACCACCACGAACCTAGAAATTCGAAGAGGAATGAACATACATACCAACTGACATATCTCTACACATATGCCAGTTGGGTCTCTCCTGCAACACTAGAGGATAACAGAGGGAAATGGGGAAAAACCTCCACCCTCCCAGAAAACCCAGTGTTGAAATATAATTCCTCCTCTATGGGATCATACCATAGATTGGGACCAAACCTGGACCCATAAATCCCATGACTCAAATGAAGGATCAACTTCTATAACAACAAAGACTTCCCCCTAAGGGATTTACCCTCCTGATAAAACCTCAGGAGGACAAAATCCATAAAACAGTCATGTGTCAACTGTGAAATAGGGGGAGGGAACAAAACCCTCTCCCTCTCCCTAACCTCCCACTCACGCACAAATGTGTCTTTCTTTACCTACCACTGCCACTATTGTTTCTCCTCCTCCTCTTGTTGTGATCGTCTCTAATTCACACAAATACCGTTAGGCACATATATATAGATCAAATAAATTTAAATCATAATATATATATATATATATATATATATATATATATATATATTAAAAAGTCTAAAATTAATTTTTTTTGGCGAAAAATCTAAAAAAATAACTAGTGTGCCTCAAACAGAACATATGACCCATCATATATATATATATATATATATATATATATATATATATATATATATATATATATATATATATATATATATTAAAAAGTCTAAAATTAATTTCTTTTTTGCGAAAAATCTAAAAAGTAACTAGTGTGCCTCAAACAGAACATACGACCTGTCATCAATGTACGATATTAGACAAAAAACATTGTCATGTGGTACTATTACTAATACATACTAGTGCTACACTTTTTATTTCACCACTACATATTTTAGCGATGCATCCAAGAAGACACACCACACTAGTAAATTTTGAAATAATCAACTCGATGTTCTACACTTTACAACACCGGTGTGTTGTTTAGACCTAAAGGCACCATTAGGTTTAACTGTTTGATCACAAATTAAGTGGTGTGATGGGTTAATATGAACACACCGATGCAACCATGTTACTATAGCACTAACATTATGTTTTGCAGTATCTTGGCTTGTATAGACCATTGGTATTGGGGCATCGAATGAAATGCCCCGACACACGAAATTGTACAATATTTTCTTGATACAATGATTTTAACTGCACCAATTCATTTCGTTTACAAGATGCATAATAACACTCAAATTTATGGCATGAAAAACCATCAATACCCTTTGCTAAACGGAAGGATCTTGTGCACCAATTTTACCATAGAACTAGCATCCAACGATGTGTTGTATTACTAATGCACCATGAATAGGGCCTTACAGAAGACAAACTACGACGATTATTTCTCAAAAGATGTCTCAATGAATACTTTTATCATTTATGCATTCTCCATGCTTATTTCCACATTTCCATAGATTGCAATGGTGCGTCTATAAAGTTACACCGTTGTGATAGATTATTAAAAAAATTTCCATGTGCCATTGTCTTTAAAACACCAATGTGTTTGTTGGACGGATGAGAACCGTCAAGGTAAATTTATTTATCACAACGGAAGTTGTGTGATGTGTTACTATTAACGCAGCGGTGCTACTATGATAGTGTAGTATCGGCATTTTTTTAGTAGTGCATTGTAAAGGATAGAGAATCAAGAATGAGGTGTGCAATGATGCCCCCTTCTATGCCAAGTCGAGCAATATATGTACTAATGTGGTTCTGTAAACAACATTAATGGGTTTAATTAAAATGGTTTCATCGCTACATAAAATTTTATAAATGTTTAAGTTAGTGGAGCAATTAATTAAGTGAAAAGTATTGGTGCTATTTGAAGCGAATTATGCATCAATTGCAGGGCGTTCTGAAGAACGCACTTTTTTTTTTTTTTAATTATAATGGTTCTCTTGCTTGAACGACACCGCTAGGTAATTATATATTAGATGCACCAGTGGCGGTGCTTGTTTTGAATTCAACATAGTATGCACCACTTCGATGCCAATTGAAGCATTTAGGCACACCGTACAAAATTGGAAAAAATTGAAAAAATGTCAAATTTCAAGCTAAATGCAAATAGAAAGGTAATAAACGATTTACCTTGTCTCTTATGTTTTGAGGAGGTATGGCTTCACCATTGAGAGGAAATAAAAATTCATGGTAATTTCCAAAATTTTGAAATGTGTGGAATCTATCAATGGAGTTATCCAAGTCATTGTAGAGCACTAGAAACGAGGCATATTTGGAAGAAGGGTGAGGATTAATGCTTTCTTGTGAATTTGGAAGCACGAGATGCACTGTAACAATGCAAATTGGTTTCATAATTATTTTTTATTTACCCTATCACGTTGCGCCTGATGATAAAGAGGCTCACTGATGTGTAATATTAAATGACATTGGTGCACTTTATTTGGTGAGTGTAATTTTCTATTATAAGGTATGATGATTCTTTTGAACATTGTCGCACGTGTGCTTTATTTTTTATGTACACACTCGTGTGTATCAACCTTAAAGGCGTACTGATAAAAAAAATTCTGCAAAGGCCTTCAGTCACCCGCCTCCGCTAACAACCTCCATTATAAACATAGATGGGATAGGTTTTTTAGGGAGATTCCATAAAAACCTCCACAAGAAGTTGTTCTCCCAATAGTCAATGGAACATAACTTTCATCATAGTTTATCGTCATTGACTTATGGTGCCTTGCTATATTCTACAATGTAAAATAACACTAGTACAACATACAAATGTGACATAAGTCAACTATGGTCAACCATAGTGAACCAAAGTCAAGCGTAGTTAACCAATATGAATGTTTCAATGAGACATAACCATCGAGGAACATCAACTGTGGTCAAACCATACTAAACTAAAGTCAACCATGTTCAACCATAGTAAACATGGCCATCCATAGTCAACCATGATTGACCATCATTGACTATGGATGACCATGTTTACTATAGTTGAGAATGATTGACTTTAGATGGATGTCACATGTGACATAACCATTGAGGGATGTTGCAATCCAACACAACCCTGAAGAAATGTATAAAAACATGTTTGCAAACAACATAACATAATAACAATGTAACCCTTACTAAACATCATAATGTAATACAACCATTGAGGAATGTAGCAATTCAACATAAGTAAACTAAGATTAATGTCTCAATGTGACATAACCTTTTTAGGATGTAACAATGCTGCATAAGTAAGTTAAGATCAACTATGTTCAACCTCTATGAACCAAATTTGACTATATTTAACCAACATAAATGTCATAATGTAACATAGCCATTAATGAAGATTAAACGTGGTTAAACCATAGTCAAACAAGGTCAACCAAAGTCAACCATATTCAACTATTGTCAATCATAGAGAAACATATTCAACCATATTCAAACATGGTCAAGCATACTCAACCATTGTTAACCATAGTCAAACATTGTCAAGCATACTCAACCATTGTTAACCATAATCAAACATGGCGAACCATAACCCTTAAAAAATATTTCAATGCAACATAATTATTAAGGAACATATCAAATCAATATAAGTCGACAAAGATGAATGTTGCAATGTGACATAACCATCGAGGAACATAGAAATGCATCATAAATAAACCAAGAGCATATATGGTCAGCCACAATGAACAATAATCAACCATAGTTAACCAACATGAATATTGCAATGAGACATAACCATCAAGGAACATCAAATGTTGTCAAACCATAGTCAAATCTAGTCAACCAATTTGAACAATATTCCACTAAAGTTCACCACAATAAAAACGATCAACCAAAATCAACCATACTTAACCATTGTCAACCATAGCACAATATCTTCAACTATAGTTAAACATGGTTAACCATAGTCACCATTGGTTAACTATGGTTAACCATGGTCAAACCATGTTTACATAATTTAGAATAGTCAATAATAATCAACCATTATAAGTGATAGTGAACCATCGCCAACCATACTCAACTAAAACTAATCATATTCAACCATAGTAAACATGGTTATCCATAGTTGGCCATGGTAAAGCATGGTCCTCATGGTCAACCACTATCAAACATGATTAATCTTAGAAAGAACATAATCCTTAATGCATCGTAAGTCAACCCAAGATCAACTATAACCAACCATAATGAACCAAAGCTTATCATAGTTAACTAAGATGAATGCCACATTGCAACATACCTATCAAGCAACATTGAACACAGTCAAATCATAGTCAAACATGGTCAACAAAATTCAACAATAGTAAACTAAAGTCATTCATAGTCAAACACAACGAACAAAAATCAACTAGATTCAACCATTGTTGACCATAATGAAACACCATCCACCATAATCAAACATGATCAACTATGATAAAGCAATATTATTAATAAAAGAACAAAAACAATGATAAAAAAATTACATATTTATCAATCATTATCTATTATATCACATAAAGTAAATTATTAACATATTATCATGTTATAATAAACAATAATAATAAATGCTATTGTTATTTGTATTTTTATCATATATTATCATTTTGCATTATTGAACAAAACTATAAATATAATATCCTTGTTTATATGTTAAATTTGTCTCAATGCTTTTTGAACATAAAAATACAATTTTAAAGAAATATGTGTAATCTTTCACCTTCTTAAAGTTGGATAGACCAATTAGTCTTAATGGAGGTTAATCATCATCATATTATTAATATAGTATTAAAAAAATATTTTATAAAATTTAAATTTTAGTCACACATATATTTATTTTTATTAATATAATATAATCCACAATAAAATTAAAATTAATATTAATAAAAAAATTTAAATATTATAATATGGTGTATATTAATATATTCTATTGAGCAAGAATATGAATATTTTTAAAAATATAATTATATTGTTGTTTTGATTTTATATTTATCTATTAACTAGCAATAACCACATTAATAGTATGTTAAATATATGCTTAACATACATATTAATATTAATAACATAATTATTAATATTATCTCAATATTTATTGTATCTCAATTTAAAAGTATCTTTAAATTAATAAATGGGAGCCATATTATATGCGTGAATACCACATTAATAATATGTTAAATATATGCTTAACATACATATTAATATTAATAACATAATTATTAATATTATCTCAATATTTATTGTATCTCAATTCTAAAAGTATCTTTAAATTAATAAGTGGGAGCCATATTATATGCGTAAATTGTATTGTTTTTAAAATGATAATAACATATATTGTGTAAATTATTTTATCATTATTTAATAAAAAATTAGTATTTCCTTCACCAAATTTAAGGTTGATAATTTTTTCTAAGAAATAGGAGAAAGTAAGTCTATAACATGGGACATATATTTAGAAAATTAATAATATTTTATATACAAAACTTCCTAAATATAAAATATAGTTGTATGCAAATATGACAGGCATATGTTTATCGCCATATATTTAGGAGATTAA
>JASDQU010587657.1:0-17053 GCA_032191745.1 Picea mariana | reverse complement strand
TAAATATAAGTTTATTGACATTCAAATGACATATTAATATTATTAATATGGATCCTTAATCTCCATGCACTATAGACTGCCATACGGTAAATAGTATTAGTCTTTGTACCAGTGTTGCATTTCAATTCTAAAAATATATTTGAATTAATAAGTGAAAACCATATTTATATGTATTGTTTTCAAAATGATAATAATAACATATATATTTAATAAATTATTTTATCATTATTTAATAAAAATTTATTATTATATTTACACAATTTAAAATTAATAACTTTTTTCTTTAAAGTTGAAAATTTTCTTTTAATTTTATAATTATCTCCTTGATAAAAACTCAAAACTTTTATATACATCAACATCATTATATGCAAATAAAGTCTAACCACTTACTAACAACATCTAATTTAACAACTTCTACATATATCAACATTATACATTGACTATCTTTGTAATGAGAATGGATTGTTCATAATAGAAGTTTGTTTTCCTAGCTTGTGCTAAAAATGTGCAAATTGAAATCAATAATAATATTTTTGTTTATCTGAGAATTATTATAAAATAGAAATAGTCGTTACGTACCTTTTGTTGACGTTATAATATGTTTTAATTGCAGTTCCACATTGCTTAATATATCTATGGCTAGCTAATTGGAAAAAATTAATTTACCGACCCATTGTTATTAAGTAATAGCTAATAATTGTGTACATGATTAGAATGCGTGGTTGTTAAGAAACGTGTCCGTTGATTTACTTTGCAATAATAGCCTTATAAATTTAAATTTATAGTATTTATCTTCCAAACATCAATGTTTCCACAAAATAAGTATGACTTCCACTGAGAATGCTTCTAAAAAGATGATTTTAGAAACTAAGTGTGCAAACTTGTACATCATAACTAACTTAAGAGTAACATGAATGATGGCACAACTTATCATAACTAACTTAAGAGTAACATGAATGATGGCACAACTTTTTTTTTTCCATATATCACAAAAGTCCTTTATAAAAGAGTATAAAAGGTGTTGTTTATCAAAAACCTCACGAATACTATGTCTCATTTATCATTAAGTTGTATAGATTGTGAGGCAAAGAGCCAAAAAAAAATTACTATTCTATAAAAACATGTTCATTAGAAATTCCATGAATCCCTTTTTATTAGGTTTTTATAAGAACATATTATCAATATTTTCAAGCCACACAACTTTTCCAATCATGTGTTGCTAAGCAATAACAATTATTTTTTTCAATCCTCTAACAATGCATGAAGGATTGAAAAATATTAATTAATTTATTGTTGAAAGTTAGCAATAATGGAACACTATAAGTCACATGTTACTAAGCTAATGCATAATGAAAACTAAATAAAACTTCCCTACTAATGGCCATCAAATTAAATGTCAAGAAAACCCTAAAATTAACTTGTTTATCATCACTATTCACATGAAATGACACTTTTCTAGTTAAATAATCCATAACTACAATACATTATAGGAATTGAAATAACACTAATCAAGACAATGAATGAGACACACTAACTAAAATATTAGCAGTGAAAGTCATCTTAGAATTAATAAACTAATTGAGGTATTCACAATGCAAGTCATCTTGGGATTGGCATAATAAGAAACACACTCAATAACTCACATGGCCACTTTCCTCAAGGAATAGAGAAACCCCAATTTTTTTTTTCTCCTTATTTCTTTCTTGTGCATGGGTAGGCATGCCAATTTGGGCTTCCAAATTGTTTCAAGAAACCTAAGTGGCAACAAACATCTTATTTGAAAATTTTGTTCTCTTTATACATTGCACCAGCTTATAGTTTCATTGCCTCTACCTTGGTGTTAATATTTGTTTTCTCTTCGTGTTATACATGGTGTTTCTCTTATGTTTCATTCAGTGTTTGGTATTCTGTCATTGTGGCTTGTCTTTCAAACCCTGTATTTTTGGTAGGTGTAAGGATGATGTAATATTCCTAATCCTTAATAGGATAGGATGTTATATTTTATGTCCAATGGTGTTGTTCTCTTTGTGGGATTGTGTCAAATACTTTTCATTCATATGTTTTAGTATTCTACAAGTTGATTGATAAATTTATACAGATAGTTTGCACATGTTCTACTAGTAACCATTTTGTCACACATATTGCAAATACACATAGAATAGAAGAGACAAAAAGGAAATGTTATTATGAATGGAATCTAGTACACAACAATAATACATATCTAATGGCTACTACAAGAACTTCAACAATAAACACTACAAACTCAAGACAAAACATGGAATAATTCTATAGTCACCTCAAGAGATGATGTGTCCCCCTCTAGAACTTCTATCCCTCACTGGTGGGATATCTATCTACTCCTCAAACACCTATTGCAACAATCTGACTTCCCATACCTACATAGCTCTAAAACTTCTTCTTGCATAGGTGCTCATGGGATGAAGTTGGACAACACGAAGGGCCTTCAATGACCCCCTTTACTTAACCCGTGGGGATTTTCCTTGTAACGGTTTCCCTTAAACCCTCATGGTACCTACAAAATATGAATACAGCCTCATCCAAAAAGTTGTGCAAATGTCATGTGCAAGTTGGTATTCCTCCAAACTAGAACAAACCCAAAATTGAAGCTCCTATAAAGCCCTTGTATGGATCCTCGTACTTGTCTAGCTAAGGTGGATATTGCACCACCAAAACCAAACCAAAAGAGGAATGGTTTTTCCAAAACCCTAAAAAAAAACTTGGATCACAAGAGCACTCCAAAGATATTAATACAAATACATACCCCAAAGTGAAGTGTCACCCCTCCTTTTATCCTTCTTCCCTTCCTTCTAGAACTTTCCATTTTTAACTAAATCAAATATAACTTCTAGAACTTTCCCCTTTTTGACTAGATCAAATATAACCCTTATGCCCCTTTTTATTTCACTTTAAGATTAAAATTCACTTTTAATAATGGTTAAGTAACTTGTTAGTCCAAAGTTACTTTATTTCATTAATGTCACTCTAAATACATAACATACATAACATCTCCTAAATAAGTGACATTTAATAACCCCATTCGACTTCTTTTTTCTTTGTTGATGAGCAAAAAAAGTCATTTCCACTACTGAAGAGGGGAATCCAAAATTGGGGACGGACAGATGATGGATCATTTATTTCATGCCACTTATCTCAAGGAAGATATAAAAACCAATTTTGTTTGGTCTCCTCACTTCTTCCTTGTTTGGGATTCCATTTCATCTCAAAATATTTATGTGGTGACCCCTTAGACCTCTGCTTATTTCAAAATATTTTTTTCATTCTACCAATATCTCCCTTGTCATTTCATTGCCTCTTCCTTATTTTTTTCCATCATCTTTCTCTTATCATTCTACATGATGTTTACCTTGCATTTTATTTAGTGTTTGGTCTTCTTGCCTTGTTTATTTTCATGCCAACCCCACTTTTTTTGTAGGTGTGAGGATGGTGGTTCATTTATTCCATGCCACTTGTCTCAAGGAATATGGAAACCCCAATTGTTTTTGGTCCTCTCATTTCTTCCTTGTGCATAGGACAAAATGCCAATTTCGGTTTCCAAGTCATCTAAAAAAAGTTAACTAGTGACCACTTAGACCTCTCCTTAGGCGACAATGTGGTTGTCTTTTTACCAAATGCTTACTTGTGGTTTTTTGGCATCCTCCTTCTTGTTTTCCTTTATTTACCATCTATTCTCATTCCACATGGTGCTTTCCTTGTATCTATTTTAGTGTTTGGTATTCTTTCCTTGTGACTTGTCTTTGCACCACCATATTTTTGGTAGGGATAAGGATGGCTGATTGTTTACTCCATGCCACTTATCTGAAGGAAGAGGAAAACCCCAATTTTGTTTCATCTCCTCACTTCTTCCTTGTGTATGGGATAACACACAAATTTCGGCTTGCAGGTTATCTCAAAAGCGTTATGTGGCGACCACTTAGACTTATCCTTACTCGGAAATTTTGTTGTCCTTTAAAAAGCATTCCATTGTGGTTTTGTAGCCTCCACCTTGTTATTTACCTCCATCTTCCTCTTCTTGTTTCACATGGTGTTTTCCTTGTGTTTAGTTTAATGTTTGGTCTTTTTTTCTTTTGGCTTCTCCTCAAAACACCATATTTTTGGTAGGTCTAAGGATGATATCTCATTTATTCAAGCCTCTCATATAAAATAAGATGTAAATCCCAATTTTGTTTGGTCTCCTTAGCTCTTCGTCGTGCATAGGCCAACATGCCAATTTGGGCTTGCAATCCATCTCAAAAAATTTATGTGGTGACCACATAGACCTCTCCTTACATCATAATTTTGTTGTATTTTTACCAAGTTCTCCCTTGTGGTTTTGTTTCCTCCACCTTATTATTTTTCTTTGTGTTTCTCTTCTCATTCTACGTGGTATTTTCCTTAATGATTCATTTTCCTATTTAATATTAGAAATTTTAAAATATTCATATTTAAAATTCATTATTATTAATGATTTTGTTTAATATTTAATAACTATAATTATAATATTTTTTTAAATATAACAATTATAGAATTAATTATGAAGAATTATTACAACATTATCCATAAAATAAATGAAAAATAACATTTCATAAAAATATTCAAATTAATCTTTTGATTCATTAACCAAATCAAATGTTTGCATACATGTTAATACAAAATCAAGGAAACACAATACTTAGCATTTTTTTTTAATAGAAGATTCATAAAGTTGGTAATAAAGTTAAAAATTGTAAAACCATTTCATGGAAAGTGTATATATCAATCAAAATTTATTATTATATATTCTCTATATTTAATAATTTAAACTTAATTAAATAACTTTAATATATTATAATAGTTGAATAATATAAATTAATAAAATCTTTGAAAAAAATAGATATAATAATTGTGATTTTAGTAAACAATTATATTATAGCTTTGTCTTGTAATCTTTGAATAGTAAAAAATAGTAAAAGAACATTATTATTACATCATTATCATTTTTATTTAACAATTGATTCATAATGTTATTATTAAAATATATGAAAAATAAATATTAAAATAAGAATCATTTCACTCATAATATTTATGTATTTTTCTTTGTAAACCTGTTTAGTCAACATATTGTATCTTCTTAGAAAACAAAAGATTCACCTTGAATGAGAATTAACCATTATATGAAAATAATGGCTATAACTTTTTGCAATCACAATCCAAAGTGAACTATTTCATAAAACTAAACTTTAAAATTATATATATGGAAAATCTAAATTCTAATGACTGATACATATAATATTTAAAATTTAAAATTAGAGAAATCATTATCGTACTCTTAATAAATTTATAAATCAAGTAACAACAATATCAACATGAATTAACAAAACATGATATACATGTGTGTTATATTGTTTATAGTGCACTAGTGTGTTAGAAAAACATGATCGTTGAGAAATAAAATAAAACAAATGTGGAAATAAAAAACAAAAGATGAAAAATACAATAGAGACACAGATGTACATGGTTCACCCAGTGTGGGACACGTCCACCAGAGAAATTGCAAGGTCCTTTCTTTTTATTATCTAATAAAATGAAGGGATACAACCTACAACACACTCAATGTAACTTCCTCTTATTTCTCTCACAGTATCCTCTCTTAGAATACAATATTCACCATGATACACAACCACAATATAATTCCCTCATAAGAGAGGGCTTCCTTCTAGAAAAAAAAAACTAAAATAACTTCTATCGTCAGATCTGCGACCTTATAATGAACGATCCAGAATGACTACAAAATTACAATATTTTACAAGGTATTTTTTTCTAAATTTCACTTCGGGGGCACTACCCCGAAATAACTCGCCAAGGGGTGGATACAAAAATTTTCCCCTCCCCCCATAGACCCCCATGATGACAATTGTGAGGGGGAAGTACCCCCCACACCCCCCATTAGGGAATGGGGTCCAAGCACTGCTAAAACAAACCTATGAATCTAGAAGATAATTAGGCTCCACAACCAAGAATATCCCACTTGGAGATTGATCACAACAACTCCATTGTTGTTGTACCTACTGGAATATAATCCACCTTAGACCTAGAAAATTTCTCATCTTCACCTTCATGCTTGAAGGCCAACTGAAACTGAGGAGGAACTCAGTTTCTCCCTAGTTACTCGCTTTGTTAACATGTCTACAGGATTCTAGCTAGTATGTATCCTTTCCAACTTCAAATGTCCATCTTCCAAGACAGATCATATGAAATGGTACGTGAGTTGTATATGCGTATTCTTCGAATGGAAGGATGAGTTCATTTTCATATGAATGGAACTCTCGTTGTCACATTACAACCTACTATTCTCCTTCTTCTTTCTTAGTTCCTCCATAAACCTCTGTAACCAAATCATTTCTTTACTAGGCTCTGTAGCAAAAACATACTCTACTTCTTTTCTTGAAAGTGAAACAACCTTTTGTAGTTTTAAAATCCATATTATTGTTGTTCCACATATAGTAAAAACATACCTTGTGGTGATCCTCCTGCTATCTTTATCACCTGACATATATGAATCACCATATACCTGTAGAACAATCTCTGAACCTTCAAAACATAATGCATGAGTAATAGTACCTCTCAAATACCCGATAATCCACTTTACTTCCTCCCAATGTTATTTACCTCGATTTTTCATATACCTTCTCATAACTCCCACTGCATGTACAATATCGGGTTTTTTGCAATTCATCACATACATCAAACTGCCAACTATTGATGAATAAGGGACCCTGGACATGTATTCTATCTCCTCTTATGTCTTGGGACACATTTACTTAGTCTATTTGAAATGGTTGGCCAAAGGTGTACTAACTGGTTTTGCATTCTTCATTCTAAACCTCTCCAACACCTTCTCTATGTACTCACCCTAAGACAATGTCATTTTGTGATTTTTCCCATCTCTTGTTATTCTCATACCAAGGAGTTTCTTTGCAACACCCAAATCCTTCATCACAAATAAGTTAGCTATTTATTCTTGATAACATTTATATCATCTATGTTAGACCCTACAAAAAGCATGTCATCTACATACAATAGAAAGATAATATAACTTCCATTTTCTATCCTTTTAAAATAAACACAGTGATCAAAATGAAATCTACTATAACCTTGTTCTGTCATAAACCTACCAAACTTGAAATACCACTTCTCTGGATCTTGCTTTAGTCCATACAATCTATTCTTCAACTTGTATACCAAATTCGCCTTTCCTTTGACCTCGTACCCCTGTGGCTGCTTCATATAAATCTCTTCCTCCAAATCCCCATGGAGAAAAGTAGTTTTTACATCTAACTGTTCAATATGAAAATCTTCTACCACCACAAGACATAAAATAGTCCTAATTAAAGTCATTTTAAGAACAGAAGAAATTTTTTCATCAAAATCTATACCTGTCTTTTGTGCAAACCCATTTACAACAAGTCTATCATTGTACCACTTTTTTCTTCCATCTTCTTCCTTCAACCTGTAAACCCATTTATTCTGCAATTCTCTTTTTCCTGCAGGAAATTGAACCAAGTCCCAAGTATGGTTATTTACCAAGGAATCCATTTCCTCTTTCATGCATTTCTCCCACTTCTTTTTAGTGTCTACCTGCATTGCTTCTTCATAACTTTCTGCTTCACCAGAATCAGTGAATAATAAATAATACAATGAAGGAGACTCTTGTTCAATGGGTATACTTAACCTGGAATATCTTCTAGCAACACTTGCAGGATTTTGACGTACATTCTTCTCCTATTGTTGTACATTTTGATTTTCTGGTACTTTTGGAATTTCTTTTTCAGTAATCTCATCAAGCACTATGTATTCAAGTTTTTTTGTTTCCTATTTCTTTCCCTGCAACTGATCTTTGTACATTACCTTCTCATTGAATATGACATCCCTACTTATAATGATTTTGTGATTTTAATAATCCCATAAGCGATGACCAAAATCATTAACACCATATCCAATAAAGGTACATTTCTTGGATTTTTCCTCAAGCTTTGTTCTATTTTCTTTATCTATATGGACAAATTCTTCACAATTGAAAGTATTCAAAAAAGAATAGTTTACCTTTTTACATGTCAAAGAGATTTAAGGTCCTATATTTATTAATTAAACAACAATATTTACAACATCTTTCCAAAACTGTAAGGGAAACGCATAATGCAATCTCATACTCCTTACACGCTCCATTATTGTCATGTTCATCCTTTCTGACTCACCATTTTCTTGTGGTGTTACTAGAACTATTTTCTCTCTACAAATCCCATGGTATAAAAAATAATAATMAAACTCCTTACTGCAACATTCACCTCCATTGTTTTATYTGAGACACTTCCACCTTTTTCCTGTCTCATTCTCAACCAAACCTTTCTATTTATTAAAAGTATAAAAAAAATCATATTTTTTTTGAATGCAATAAACCCACGTTTTTCTAGTTACATCATCAATAAAAGTAACATAATCAGTAG
The DNA here is from genome assembly GCA_032191745.1 of Picea mariana. NCBI lineage: Eukaryota > Viridiplantae > Streptophyta > Pinopsida > Pinales > Pinaceae > Picea > Picea mariana. Next base: position 8,552 of record JASDQU010587657.1, on the reverse strand, counting down.
AGCCACCAAGAKATGCTACCTGAGTTGGTTCCCATACATATGTATGCAAAGTCTCTAACCTTTCACTCTTCGTTTCTTTTCCAAATCTGAGAAATCTGACTCTCTAATGTTTTCGATAAACACAATGCTCACAGAAAGCCAAATAATTTTTTTAAAGATCTGGCTACAAAATTATTTTGTGAAGTATTTGCATCCCCTTCTCAATCATGTGTCTAATCATATGATTCCAAAATGTTGTATCCACTCCTATAGAAGATAAAGAGATATAAGAATCAATATTACCAGTACATAAATACAATGTATCTACCTTCTCTCATTTTTCTATCACCAATGATCCTTTGGTAACCTTCCATGTCTTATCTGTAAATATAGATATACACCCTTCACTAGACAACTGCCCTGTTGAAATTATATTTTTCCTTAGATATGGAACATGTCTTACCCCTTTAAACAACCATTGGTTCCATTCTTTTTCTTTATTTGTACCTTACCCATTCCAAAAAAATTTCATAGTCCATCATCACCCAAATGAACCTGTCCAAAATCACCTTGAACATAATCTAGAAAATGTTTCCTATGGTGTGCGACATGAAATGAAGCCCCTGAATCTACTACTGAAGACTCATAAATATTATCTACAGAAATAATCAAAGAATCTTGTAACACATCACCTGTTACATTTGATTCTTGATTTTTCTCTTGTTGTCCATATCTTTGTTTCTATAGAGCTTTGCAGTATTTCTTTAGATGTCCTTTCTTCCCACAATTCCAACACTTTATCTTTCCCAATCTGGATTTGGATATACCCTTCCTATAATTCCCATGGTTCCCTGATCCCTTTCCTCTATCATTTTTTCTTCTCCTGTTCTCAATGTTTAACGCATTACCTCATGCCTCACCAATGATTTTCCATTTCATTTCCTCGCTAACGATAACACCAACAACATCATCAAATTTTAGAGTGTTTGAACAAGAGACAGAGTTACCTACAACCATGACCATATATTCCAACTTTATGGAAATGAGCACAATATTAGAAGATCCCTAACCTCATCATCAAATTCCTCTTTTACTAAAATTAGTTGATTAGTAACTATATTAAATTCATTTAAATGATCTGCACCAGACCCACCTTCTAACATATTCATATTAAATAATCTCTTCATTGAAAATACCTCATTGGATGCCGAGGGTTTTTCATACAGTTTAGCCAATGCATCTATCAACTCCTTTGTTGTATTTTCTTTTGAAATATTGAAAGCCATCAATGCTATGAGGCTCAACTATATCATTCCTAGTTCATTTATGTCAATAACCTTCCATTATTCATCCTTCATGGCCGTTGGATTCTTTTTTATTCCATGCAATGGTAGGAATAGATCCTTCTGATATAAAAAATATTCCATCTGCATCTTCCATAACTGGTAGTTTTGGCCGTTAAATTTATCTACCCTAAAATTTCCATATTTCTCATTGCTCCCACTCGAGCTAGGAACGTTTTTTCATGTAGTTTACCTTTCGATTTGATACCAGTTTTTAGAAAAGCAGGTTCGTGGAGCAATAGAATAAAAAAAAAATGCGGAAATAAAACACAAAAGATRCACAATACAATAGAGAAACAGATATATGTGGTTCATCCAATGTGTCCTACATCCACAAAATAAATTTATAGGTCCTTTCTTTTTATTATCCAACAAAATGAAGGGATACAACCTACAACACACCCGTTGTAACTTCCTCTTCTTTCTCTCATAGTCTCCTCTCTCAAAATACAATATTATCCATAATACACAACCTCAAAATAATTCCTTCATAAGATAGGGTTTCCTTCTAGGGAAAAAAAAACCTAAAATAACTTCTACCATCAGATATACGAGCGTTTAATGAACATCCAGATTGACTACAAAATTACAATATTTTACAAGGAAAGTTTTCCAAAAAATTCTCTTCGGGGGCGTTTCCCTCGAATCCCCTATGAAGGAGGGGCTAAAAAAAATGTCACCACCCTCCCCTGGACCCCCTTGGTGACAGTTGTGGGGGGGGGAGCCCCCCCACACCCCCCATTAGGGAATGGGGTCCAAGGATGGCTGAAACAAACCTCTGAATCAGAAAGATAATCGAGCTCCACAACCAACAGTGTTTTGCAGATGAAATTACTTCTCCACGCCTCTCATAATTTAATGCACAGACTCAATAATTTTCCACTCCCTCAATTATCTAGCTTGCATCTCCTTCTCTGTTCACTACTTGAATTTCTTCAAGATACCATCTTCTTCATTCCTGTAGACATAATATGAACTCATGTCAATTCATTTGTAAATTTCTTAACTACACCTCCTCCTCTTTTCCTCTGGGGGGCTTATTGAATATCCTTTTAATGCCAGGGAGGAATTGTGTAGCCTCAAAGTATCTATAGTCGAAGCCATTGTCGTTGGAACCAGGAACATCATCTTCTTTCCCTTCCAAGTCCATCATCTTATCCCCTAATTTGGCATAATTAGGACTTCCAAGCTCTATGATAAGAACTTCTGAGTACCCCTTTCCCCTGGTGAACAATAAAGGAACCCTGGTGGATATTTTAATTATAACATCGTGTCAACCTCAACAATGACCTAATACACATATTGCATATTTAATAGAAGTTAAGAAAAAAAATTGGAAAAACAATTGATGATCCATGAACTTCGTTAGCATGCCTTATCACTAAATATTAAGCATTTCCTTGGACTCAAGCTGTTCCTCGATGAGATCCCCACTCATGTATTTAATAAGAAACTCATGTCTCTTATTCTCCAAAACCATGCACTCGATCGTTTTCTCATCCAAAAGGAGCACATGCCAAACAAACTATCACTCTCTCTTTTATTGGTTTCCCTTGTCCTTCTCTCCCATTTCTTTTCCAACATCTTCCTCTTCCTCAAACAATACTAGATTAAGGAAAAGGACATATCCAGTATTAATCATCAACATGGACTCCCTCTTCACATAATTGATCCTCTACCACTCACTCAATGTCGTAGCTCGTAAGTCCTTCTCCATGGGTCACTTGACTTTCTCCAACATACCGTACTCATCATCCTTATAGCCATAATAGATTCTATTAATTCACTTGTAAACATAGTACTTAGACCTCGTCTTCTTCAACATAAGTGTCTTATCAAATATATCTTTGAAGTCATGGAGGAATTTCCCAACCCTTCTTGTACAATTGGTTGTTGGAAGATGGCATATTACAATCTTCCAAAAACCAATTGGACAAGTGGGGATGCGAAATTCCTCCTTGATGTCAAAGATTTATTCAATAATCCCCCCAAGGAGAAGAAGAGGAGGTATAGGTATGAGGTTTACAAATGAATTGAAACTAGTTATTATGGTTACAAGGATGATGAGCACGATATCTTAGAGAAATTCTATTGGCCTGCGATGAATGATATGTGGTCTAGAGTGATGAGGGACTGGTAGAGGATTGATTCTCTCAATAGGGAGGCCAGGTTGACGATTAATAGGGGATATGTATTCATCATTAAGTTTTTCCTATTTGAGGAAGAGGAATCTATGGTAGAAGAAATGGTAGAGAAGGGAAAGTAAAACAAACAATAGAGAGAGTGAGAGTTTGTTTCCCATGTTCCCCTTCCGGATGAGAAAGTGATCGAGTGCATGGTTGTGGAGAATAATAAAAATTAGCTCCTTAGTAAATACATGAGTGTGGTTCTCACGAAGGAGCAAGTCGAGCCCAAGTAACATCTTAATATTTAGTGATAAGGAATGTTATTGAAGCTTATGGATCATCATTGTTTTTTCCAAATGTGCTTCTTGAATTCCATTAAATATAAAATATAGACCTTAGTCCATTCTTGAGGTTGACATGATATTCTAATTAAGACATCCACTAAGGTTCCTTTCTTCCTAATAAATTCAAATGGGAACTTGAAATAAGGGATGATTTTAAGGATCGAAATTTATTTAAAAATGTAGAAACCTTGGCGAGTCTTATTAATCCTTCATATGCCAACTATAAAATGTTTGGTGATATTTTTGTAAAAACATTCAAATTTTTAAGGATTTTATATAGTTTGTATAAACTTTTGGCAATTTTTGAGGTAAAATAATTTTATCCTATAGAATTTAGGCGAATCATTTTTAGAATAGAAAATATTTTTTTGGGAAAAACCATGGAAAATTAGCCCATGAGTGAAATTATCCCCTAAAATGATCCATGCTTGAAAGTTGTGATTGTAGAGAATGTGAGTCCTAATTATGCAAAAGTAGGGGAAAATATGATGGACTTGGAAGGGAATGAAGTTGATGTGCCCTATCCCATTGGAAAGGGCCTCTGTTACAAATAGTTTGGGCTATGAAATTCCTCCCCGACCTCAAAGAGCTAGTCAATAAGTCACCTCAAGGTGAAGAAGAGGAGGTGTAGGTATGTCATTTATAGAAAAATTGAGGCCCATTCCTATTATGGAAATAGGAATGATGAGGATGGTATCCTGGAGAAATTCAAGAGGCCCACAGAGGAGGAGATGTGATCTAGATCACTAAGGGAGTGGAAGAGGATCCAGTCTATGGAATAAATTATGAAAGGCACCAAAATGTGACCTTTATTTTTTCATCCACAAAATTTAATTGTAGAGGTTTGCATACGTATTTTGTGAAGTAAATAGTTTTTCTTCTAGATATTGTTGTTGTTTCTCCTGTTCTTTTTTTCATCGTCGTCTCAGATTAAAATAAAATTATTTTTAGGCTCAAATGTAACATATGAAGCATGCACACTTCCACCAAAATCTGAATCAGGTGGGAAGGATGCTCGGGGTGAGTGAGGAGATGAAATTATTCATATAGGGGAGAGTTGGGGTTTCTTGGGCGTGCGATGTTCCAATGGAAGACTCCACGCAAGTTGCCTTGTGACACAAATCATAAGATGTATGGTTTTACAAAGGTTTGAGGGAAATACTTTGGTTCTCCACCAAATGGATGAATTGGATAAGGCACAGGGGGAACACTTAGAAGAGTCAGACACCTATGGGGTGCACGCACCCAAAAGGAAAATTTAGTTCCATGGATGGGGCACATCAGCAGGTGGAGCACACCAAGGTTGGGCACACTGGTCCCAAAGGGAATGACAATTGACGAGTGCATGGGTTCATTTGGGTGACTTGGTACATGAAGGGGAGTGACAATTTGTTTGGAAATGAGTCAACGAAGGGGAGCCACACCCCTAACAGACATGATGGTTCATGATGGTGACCTTCGGAGAGTGTATAATATAACAAGGKAACACAACTAAGGAAGGAAAGCTTTTGTATGACTAGGAGAAAAATAGATCTTTGTAATTCTTAGGAAGACGAAGAGGGAGATCTATCTCAAGGAGCCAAGTCACTCCACTTGGGATGACTTGTGCTACCTTGAGGAGAATTCATTGGAGAGAGATGTGAGAGTTTCTCTTGGGAATATTTTGGGTAAGTCTAGAAACACAGGTATGTTGGAGGCATGTATGAAGCAAAACCAAATTTTGTGAAGTCTTTGTAAATGAAGAGGAAGAGTTTGTATAAACAAAGAGACATCAAGTCTACGATTGGAGGCACATCTGAGGTGCATTTCTGGTGGCTGCGGAGATGGTCATGGAAAAGAGTCTTGGTCATGATTTGTGTATGAGTGTCTTGGTGAGGTGACATGAGTCATTTGACTCTGCCCTTTTGTAAATTGATCTGATAGTGTTCATGTTGTAATTGTTCACAATAACAAATACTTAGCTATGCGTTAGGCACAGTTTGTCCCACCTAAATTATATATGTGTTTGTATTTCATTTTTTCCATGGTTCTCTTAGTTTCTCATGGATGTATGCTTAAATATGACTAAGTGTTAAAGTAGTTAATTTTTATCTAAGTATACAAGAGTTGCACTAGAGTAGGAGTGTGAATCTCTGGTATCCTAGAACATAGTATGGGTATGATCTAGGTGAAAATTCATAGTATGGAAAAAGTATCCTTGGTGTTGCCAATCATACAAGAGAGAAACATCCTAGTGTCGCATGCCCTCAAGAGGTGTACGATGATAAGGAACACTATGGGGTCATGACAAATGGTATCAGAGCATATTTTTTCCAAATCCCGGAGATGGGTTCTAGATATATTCACCAATATCTCTAGGATAGATGGTATCACAGTGGATTCGTTGCATATTTTGGAGAAGGGATGGGGATATCTTCACCATTATCTTGACAATAGACGGTATCATATTAGTTTAGTGATTTTCACCACTCTTGTAGTTAAAATAGTTGTGGTGGGGTACACTTGTTAAGAAGGTTGTTTGTTGTGAAAGAAGTTTAGTGGGAATGTTTGCATACTTGGTGAATTATTCGGTGCAGTGAACTTGCTCATCGCAGACTTTGCATCATACTTTCAGCAAAAATTCAATTGATGGTGAAATGTAGAGGTTGGTCTAGGCGTACACCTTTCATATAACAAGAGTAAAGTTTGTGGTGATATGAAGCACTTGGACAAGGTGAGTGACAACATAACTCATCACAAAGTTCATCATAGAACTTGTCGCAGAATTGACCACAGAGACAGTTTGGGTTGGTTTTATTTGTGATGGAAGCTATTTTTGGGCATGTTGTGCACACCTTGGAGAGACCAAGAATATATTTTGTTAGGAGAACCAAGCAATTGGGAAAGGAAGATGAACGCAAGATTATTGGCACAACTGATCGCCAAGATAACTGTAGAGGTGATCAGAAAAGTGAAACATAGAGGGTTATTGTAGAAGTGATTGCAAAGAGGATCAGTTCTAGATTACAACAACGTGAATCACTTCGGTGCGTTGGATATCCCGGGGAAACCTAGAGTAGCTCCACAATATGCATTTTTTTGGACACATTTTTATCATGATGTCTTTGTGTCATGCATTGTCAATAATAAAAGTTGTGTTGAGATCATTTGTTGGTGGGTTTACCTCAACCTTTAGACGAGGTGAATCTTTGCACAGTTACAACAATCAATTAGCAGTTGTATGAATTGATAGTTGGGCAGTGGATACATGGTTCCTTGAAGTGCAAGCAATCAAGGTGTAGAGATATCAAGACATTAGATATGAGTTTGGTTGGTTGCATGCAACATTTGAGACTTAGATGGTTTTCAAAAGTGGATTAATGGACTCATCCTTGTATTGCAGCGAAGGTATTGCATATTTGTGGAGTTGCATATAGTGATTGAGGGGAGTTCTTGAGAGTACTTTTCCTGTGTTATGACCCAATATGGGAATATATATGGTTAAATGTATATGATATGACCCCAAGGGGGGAATATATGGGGATAAATGTACATGTAAAGTGTAAATATATATGTAATAAGGTTAGCCTAATGGTAAAGAGGCCTCATGTGAAAGTGTGAATAGATATATAGAGAGATATTGCATTTCTTTGAAAAGAAGAAGTCTAAGACAACAGACTTTGAACATGGTTGCAGTGGATGAAATTGTGGGAAAGGTACGAGTGGCTTAGATTTCTTTCATTTTCCAATTTTTCCACTGAGTTCTTTGAAGGAAATAAGGATCACTTGGTGGTTCAAGTGAATTTTATTTCCATGGTGAGAACTGGTAGACTTGAGGGTGACTCAAGTGGTGCAAATTCAAAGAAGTCTTGTAGTAGTTTGGGACACCTTGGATTGGAAAAAATGAAGAGAGATTATAACAACTCACTTGGATGATTCATGTGGTGAATTTAGACATATATTTATGTAGCTGTGGAGGTGCCTTGGGGAATTTTCCTAACTCTCGGATGAGGTGCATTGGATAGATCATTGTGGTGAAGTGAACAGTGAGGTATGGACATCTCGAGTTGAGAGGATGGGTGAGGTGCCCTGGTGCTTGGTTCTTTATTCACATTTTTTGAGTCATGTGGTGACTTGATGAGTCATGATGACAATGATAGAGTTTTCACACCTGCAATAGGTGAAAGGAAGTTTGTTCCAGGAGACAGATAGAGTTGGCAAATGAGCTAGACAAGAATTGTTGTTAGTCATTTGAAGTGGAAGAACGTAGACCAAGTGACTTGGGTGGCATTTGTTCTCCTTTCGTATGGGAAATTGAATGAGGAAGATCACACCTTGGTGACTTATGGATCATTGGTTTGAGTTGGTAGAGTATTGATTCGAGTGTGCCTAAGGAATGGATTTTCTTTGAGGTGACTCATTCTACTTGTATCACTTTGGAAAATTCATTGGGAATTTTGAGAAGGGTAGGAATGTTGGACACACTGATGACATATGTTGATCTACATTTAGGTGACTTAATAGAAGGAGGTGATTTTAGGACTTACCTTCATTTTGTGTGTTGTGTGGATAGGCATATTGCAACATGAAGAGATTACACAGACATGGGAATTTATATTTCTTTGGGAAGAATGGTTGAGGGTGAATCCTAACCATTCCAATGAATAGAGAGGTAGAAGTAGCATCATGCCTAGGTGATGAAGTAGTGAGGCCATGATAGTCTATATGTACATTTCTTGGAGAATATTTGCTAACTATTCCATGAGGTGGATAGTGGATCC
>JASDQU010587656.1:20616-32548 GCA_032191745.1 Picea mariana | reverse complement strand
TAGAACAGAAAACTACTCAAAAGATCAATAAAATCACAATGAATAGTTGAGGAGAATGACAAATCAGATTGCAAATTTCACAAAATACCATCAAGAAACAAGGTTAGAACACAAACACTTGATTTCTTTATTGATAGGCTTGCAAGAGGGTTGGTTGCGCTACAATTGGCAAGTCTACAACTGGTATAATGATTACTTTGCTCAAAGAAGAGTCACTAGACTAAGAACAGGAGAAAGGAATGAGAAAAAAACACTATGCTAGCTGTTGCCAAGAACCCACCAACAACCAATGAAGATCATCCAATACATAGGAGAGGAGTGTGAAGAAAATAGGAATTAATGTGCATGAGGGAATAAGTGTGAGAGAATAATGTGCATGGGTGAGTTATGAGTGAGAGTGTATGCGCATGGGTGTTAAATAATGGCTAAGATGCATGGAGGATAATTTTAGCTTTCCAACACATGTTAGATTGTTAAATTTGGCCAAGGGATGAGGGAGTTATAAGTTAAAGGGAAATTTCCCTTTTTTAGGGATTTCCTAAAATTTAGGGATTTTGCATTTAAAAGCAATTTAGGGAGAGTTTTTAGAAACTGATTGCATGGAAAGTGAAAGGAGTAGAGTGAGAAAAATTAGCCTTGACTGGCTAAACTTTCTCCAGAAAATGCCACCTCACCCATGCGCCACCTCTTTAGCTTAATTAATTCTCATTTAATGCATAATCCTTGGAAAATGCACCCTTGGTCCATGCTGCCATATAGATGCCACATCATCTTGATACTTTTCCACATGTTGAAATCTGAGCTTGCCACTTGTCACTGTTGGAGATGACAATGATTGTTAAAAATATAAATTTTCAAAAATAGCCATCTGGTCCCAAAAATTTGAAACTTGTTGAAACTGACCCAAACTCTCCACAAATGCTCGGAATGACTAGGAGACCACCATCATGTGTCTACTACTAAAAATAGAAATTCCTCGCATGTCCACGATATTATACTCATTGGATTCGATTTTCCGCAAGGAATCCAAATCCGCAATCAAAATCGACATGCGAGCCCTGGTGCTCAACCTGCTAAAAACAAAAATCAGTGACGAATCATCTCGGAAGAGGTCCAAAAAACTCATAATGTCTCAAGGATCCATAATATGTGCTCAGAATCTGAATCTGGGGCGTGGAGTCCAAACTGCTAAAAATAGAAATTTCTTGTATGTCACTCAGAAAAATGCTATCAGGCCTAGAATCATGTAAGGACCCTCCCTGTATGCTCATAATTGCTCCAAACTGTCAAGTGACCCACTCAAACCATGTCTCCTAAAAAGTAGGGACACCTGTTGTATGTAAACACCTCTCTCAAATGCATGGGAAACCAAGCTACCTCTAACTCTAAACAAAAACAACCATGTACTGATCGTATACCTATCTCTCATGGGAACCAACCTCTGCTAACCACAAGTGCTAAACTCTGGGAGAATCTCAAAATGTCGACCATACTAGTGCATGCTGGCTCTTAACCCTCAAGATTTTCAAGGGTGAAAATCCAGGGATTAACACACCCCTAGAGAAGTAACAAACCCTAGCCTTTATACAAGAGAGCCCATAACCCAATTGATAAGGCACTAGTCTAATTTGCTTTGGATATATAAAATCATTGCATTGGTATGTGTGAATTGTTGAGATATTGGAATTGCCTAAGTTGGAATTGATTCTATATGTTATAAGCATTCTTGTTCCCTAAGGGTGTCTTCTTTAACCTAGTTATTCTCATTGTTGTTATAAATTAAATCTACAACCATTAGGGCTACTGCAAAATCATATTTTCTTCACTCATTACTTACCATTCTACCGCTGAAATTTGCTTACAAGTTGCCATTATTAAACTACTTGTCATTGGAAGACCGGGAATGAGAAGTTGGTCCCATAGGAAAAGACAGGCACTTGGATTAGTATAAATACAGGGTGGATCATTTCATTTGGACAGAAAGACACAACTCTCCTTCTGCATGCGCACTAGGCAGTTGTCAACTGTAGTTGTTGTAATTTTTCTATATCTTGGAGTTTTGGTCATCTTGGTGAGTGCGCCACACTTGGAGAGGCGCTAGACTTGGAGAAGCTCTCTCTTGATTGTATTTTGGCTATTCTAGTGAGACACTAGCTCTTGGAGATGCTAGGCTTGGGGAGGATCTTCTCTGTATGGTATTTTGAGCTAGTGATGGTGATGTACTGGTAATATCTTGGACTAAATTCTTCTATAAGAAAGGTTGTTGGGTTTTCTCCCAAGGTTGGGTTTCCAAGGATAAACTCTTGTGTTCTTGTGTCTACTATGCATGGTTAATATTTCTAGATCTTGTTATTTCTGTCGCATTGTTATAGTTGAAAATTTTCAGTGTATAGTTATTCTATGATAACTGTGGTATGAAAGTGAATATTGTTTTTGAAATCATAAGGCAATAACTTTCAAGATCTGAGAATCAGAAAAATCAACATGGTATCAGAGCTTTGTTGAAATATTGCCACTGCACAGTTTTCTATTAAGACCTGAACTTGTCAAGCTCGTTCAACACTTATTATAGAGTCGTCGGGACTAACTCCACAATAGATCAACTCGCATTCATTGCACCTCTCAGACTGTAGTTTGGTGAAAGTTGAAATTTCACCCTAAAACTCACTACGGTAGTTGCAACAACATTTTTGTAAAGCTCGTTGAGCAAATTATTGGTTTGAGTTGGGATGAATTTTTTGCAAAGACGAAATATATCGCAGCCAGTGTCGCAAGTCGTGAAGCAGTGTGGCTTCAAAAGCTTCTTGCAAGATTTCATCCGAGACATGGTGCAGAAGGGAGCAGTGAAGCTCCAGTATATATCCACAAATGAACAGATTGCAGATCATCCAAGACATGATACAGAAGGGAGCAATGAAGCTCTAGTATCCAGAGACGAGCTTGGCGTGATGTAGAATGTCTCTCTTACTGAGAGGGAGTGTTGATGTTTTGGGCAACATCGAGCAGACATTCTCCTTTGATGGCCATGTGACTTGGCTAAGGAGAATGGCCCAGGCGTAGTCTTTATCCTTGATCACGTGACTTCGCAAGGACCGACAAAGACTCGAGGTGTTGATGCTTTTCCAGATGGCAGTATCGGGCTGACAATCGCCTCCAATGGCCATGTACTTGGCTAAGGAGTACGACAGACATTCTCCTCAGATGGCCATGTGACTTGGCTAAGGAGAATGTTACATTCTTCTCAGATGACCATGTGACTTGGATAAGAAGAATGGCCCAGGCATAGTCTTTATCCTTGATCATGTGACTTGACAAGGACTAACAAAGACTCGAGGTACATATGCATTGGACAGACATTCTCCTCTGATGGCGATGTGACTTGGCTAAGGAGAATGGTCTAGGGTGTTGATATTGTCCATGTATTAGCATCGGGTAGACATTCTCCTCAGATGGCCATGTGACTTGGCTAAGGATAATGGCCTAGGGTGTTGATGTTCTCCGTGTATTAGCATCAGGTAGACATTCTCCTTTGATGGCCATGTGACTTGGCTAAGGAGAATGGCCTAGGTGTGGTCTCTATCTTTGATCATGTGACTTGACAAGGACCGTTGGAGATCTGAGGTGCTATGTGGGAGAAGCATACATCAACTAGGTGCTATGTGGGAGAAGTATACATCAACTAGGTGCCTTGGATGCATGGACAAGGATCCACTAACATGAGGGCATGGGGATCAAGTTTCAACCAACGAACATTCTATGTGAGGTCTCATATTTAACCTTTGATTTTTTGGATTTGTTTTCTGCTTCCCCCTCTTCACTCTTGTTTTCTTTATTTTTTGTTGGCACTTTATTGCAAGTTTTGACTCCTATTGCCTTACTCTTCTTTTCATCACTTGGCATAATCCCACGGAGATGCTTCCTCACATGGGTATATGAGCCTCTGTAAGTTCTTTTACAACGGGGGCATGAAAATTTAGTGGTTCCACTGCCTTTTCCTCCCTTATACCTTGTCTCATACTTCCACAAGGGTGTTGAACTCTCTTTGGGTTTGTTTCCATTTTCATTGTCAGCATTGCCACTGCCTTCATCCCTTTCTATTTCTTCCTCCTTCATGGGGTATGGGCCACCACCATACTCTACTATCCCTCCTCATCATTAGTATTTCAGTTTCCCATCCACACCATCATAATAAAAAAAACCAAAGCATAATGATAAACCGCATACCCATCATGCTTCTTTTGAATAGCATACTGCCTGCATTAGGATGAGGGAGGAGGGTTGGGAAGAGTAGGATAAGAGAACATTCAACATAAAAAAATATACAAGTTTACAACAGATGCAAAAAAACAAGCAAGAATGGGCTTACAGCCTACCTTTTCAACTCTCCAATAGCAGTTGAATGTAACTATGGAAGCCTTCAATCTCCCTTCCAAGTTGTCATCAATCTGCTCCTCAACAACTAGCAAGAATCCCACTCAAAACCCTAGAAAAAGTGAGTGAAATGAGTGATAGAATGAGAGCAAATCGAGTGAAAGAGTGTTTTATTCCATTAAAAAACCCTAGGCATGAGTTTTTTTCCCTTGCCATGGGCCCCACAAGAGAAAAACCAAAAACAAAATTGCCTAGCAGCACAGGAGCATTTTGTTTTCCACCGAGAGAGCTGCGGAGTGTTTTTTATTGGCTCGGGATCGTCCGTAGAGCATCGCTCTTGGATTGCTTCCCATAGAACCAAGGAGCACTCCAAAACTCTTGTGAACACACTCCCTAAAAATGCTTTTGGGTGGAGTGTCTTAGAAGCATGCTTCCAAGGGTGCTTTGGGGATGCTCCTGCTCAAAGCACGATTTGGAGTGAAGCAAAGGGTGTGGGGGGGCACTCCCATGCAGTGTAGCACCAGTTATCAAGGATTAAAAGCTTACCAAACCTTTGAGCAAACAAATCAAGGAAGGGCATAAAAATTGCTTGGAGTTCAATGAATTCAATCTACAAGGATAGTTTGCTTGAGATAGGTCATTAGGGTTGAAGTCTGACTCCAAGGATTGCACAGATGTTAAATAATCTGCAATATTCCAAGTATGATATTGAAGCACATTACAGGCAACAACTTCAAAGTTAAACAAAATGCACAAGTATTTAGATCCAAGACCCCAATATGAATTCAATGAGATTCCTTTTGCTTCTCAGTTCAAAATACACCATTTATTAAATTCCTCACCCATCATTTTATGGAGGAAGAACAGAATCACTCCTCTATGTTCAAAATTATGCCTTCCTTGCCTGTACTCTTTATTGTTGCTCATTAAAAAACTCCAAATCACCTTCTGGGTCAGGTGGGGTTGTACTATTATCTGCTAGGGGACATTCTAAAGGCTTGCATGTGGTGTTAGAGGGCCTCAGAGGTAGATTTGAACCAAAGTTGGACTGTTATAAATGAATAAATGAATCTGATCACATGCATGCCTAGACTCACCTGCATGCATGAAGAATCACCCTCCAGTGCTTTCCGTTCAGTCTCAGAACTTGTAGGCAACAGATCATCGGATCAGATAACTCCACCATTCAACAATTCACTGATCTCGACTTCTGGACTAATATCCACTATAAATCCATCATGCATCATGTCCTCTACCAGCAGTTGAGATGCATTGGTGCCAGAAAATGGCTCATTTAGTTGGATTGGGGAAGAATCCTTAGTGTCTGAAGGCACAATCTCTTCCACAATTGGTAAGGACGCCATATTGTTGGATGTGGTAGTACAGAGGTACATTATCATGAGGTGACTCTTGTTCAACAGTGGACAGGGTATCCAACACCAAAAACTAACAGTCATGCAGGGCTAGGTGAGCATTTAAGTAGTGAACTACAGATTTTTTCAAATCCTGAACTGGGTTGCATTCTCTGGATTGGCTCCCTGGCTCTGCTGGTGCTCCTCACTCTTCTCTGTGTTCTTCCCTTCAACCATCATGCTTGAAAGATTCTTGTCATCCAAGACTGAAAATCTGCTTGTCAATATTTATGGAATTTTATTTTCTCACTGGTGGCCACATTTGGCCAATGAGACTATACAAAGTTCAAAGATGAATGAACATTGGGAGTGGTGAATGAACATTGGAAGTTCTAAAGTATCTCTGATACAATTGCAAAAGAAAAGAGTACATAGCAAGTGTGAAAAGAGATACAATGGAACCCCCAGAAGCCTAAAACAACAAAATGGGCGAGAATCTGAATGGCACCGACGAAGAAGCCCTAAGCCAATGATGTTGTCAACGGCCATCTCTCCTGACATAAGGCAGAGAAGAAGTGGGCGATGAGTTTCCTGATGTCCACTGGTTGGGTGTCATGGAGTGTCCTAAATGCCTGTTCTAAGTTTCATGGTGAATTTTACTGAACATCAAACCATTTTACCTCTATAAGGGATCTTCTACAGTATGTGAATGACTCATTAAGAGTTTGTGGAATTCCAAATTTGGATTCTAGAATATCTGAGATGATGCTTTGTGATAGTTCACATCTAGAACAGTTGGAGCTGTTTGAGATTGAATATCAGGCAGCAAATCCATGATTCTGATAGTAAGCAGCTAATTGAGCTCTAATCAGTTCATTGAGCTGATTCAGTATCATAATTAAGTAGCTATTAGGTTGTGAATCCCACTTAAATTACATGATTGACAAAATATATTCCATTTTCTTCTGCTTGTCCTAATGCTCTTTGGAGTACACCTTACTCATAGTATTACCATGCTGGTAAGTGTTATTGCGTATCTGACAGATTATTATGAAGACGCCCTAGGCTGTGAAAACATTATTTGTAAATGCTTCTGGGGATGGGGTCAATATACTGATAAGGACATTGAAATTTGATATAGAGTACATAAATCTTTCCTATAATAAACAAAATTATTATTAGTATTTTTTCTTCTGACATCTTCACAGTAATTGTCGTTGTATTAACTTCTACTTGTCTTGTTCTTTTATGTTTTGCCAGCAATTGCCCCATAGTTGAATCGGTTCCTTTTATTTAGTGGAAGTTAAAGCTCGCTAAATCATACTAAAAAGCTCTTCAGACTACTATAATTAGAATGTGTATTAAAGTGCACACATACTGAAGAGTCCATATCTATACTCCAAAAGATTTCTCGCTTTGGGCATTTATTTTCTAGTGGTTTATGAATGTTTAGCTGCTCATTATAATACAAACATGCTATTCAAATCTAGTAAACTGATTGTTGGATTTCTTTTTGCAGTACTTGAGGGACTGTGTACTGAGCAACTTCAGGAGACGGTTGATTACAATCTTAAAGATTGATAGAGACCTTCAGCGGCCTTCTGTTCTGGAGTCATTGGTTCACCGTCATATGAATATAATTCATCTGGTTGAACAGCATGTAAGTATGGATTTAACTCAGGGTATGCGGGAGGTGTTGTTGAGTGAGGCATTTTCTGGACCCATGCATGGTTTGCATACTTTTGAGAAACCTGTACATAACACAGGCACAGCAATCTCAATTATCTGTGATTGGTACCTGGAGAATGTTGTTAAAGATGTTAATGGTGCTGGTATTTTATTTACACCTATAGATAAGTGCTTCAAGAGTGCAAGACCAGTTGGGGGATATTTTGCTGAGTCAGTAACAGACCTTTCTGAACTCAAGGCTTTTGTTCGATTGTTTGGTCCATATGGGGTTGATAAACTTGATGGTATCATCCGAGAGCATCTGACTGCTCTTTTGAACTGCATTGATACTACATTGCGTTCAAACAAGGAATATCTTGAGGCCCTCTCTGCACATATGCACAATTGGACAGAAAGGGATTATTATTTGAAACAAGTTCATGAGTTGGAGGCTCTTATTAACTTTTCAATTCAGGTAGGACAAGCACTGTGCTTTAGTTCTCTGTTAGCCGAAGCTGCTGGACAAATCCTTGATGCAAATACTCCTCTGCTATTCTCACTATTGTCAGACTTCACAAAACACTTACCAGCTTCTCTGCCCGAGAGAGAAGATATTCGGAAGTTGAAAACATTAACCAACACTTTGGGTGTGACCACAGAACATGATATTGCATTAGTCAACTCCATCCTCCTGGACATGGGTGGTGTTGGTGATGTTACATGGGGCTTGTTGCCATATCTCTATGCAACATGTATGACATCCAACATCTGGAGTACTTCTGCATTTAATGTTAGTACCGGAGGCTTTAACAATAATGTCCATTGTTTGGCAAGGTATATCAAATTTTTGTTCTCATATATTTTCCCATGCTACCGTTTAAAGAATCTAATGTTCCAAACTCTAGTTAATTTCAGAAACGATGCATCTTTAATTAAAAGTTTGTATATCCTAGCATCTGGGTCAGCATCACCAAGGATGATTATGGAAATTTTCAGGTGCATAAATGCAGTTATTGCTGCAAGTGAATTTGTTAGGGCAGAAAGGAAAGAACTTGAGAGGCAGATTCTTTCTCAGTCCCAATCAAATAGGAATGGTACTGAACTTAAGGAGCTGGAAGCAGAATTACAGAACCTGGAGGGAATTACATCTGTTGAGGTGAACATAAAGGCATCTATGAAAATCTTCATTAAATGTGCTTCAACGATTATACTTCAATCCTGGAGTGACAGTAACAGGTATGGTCTCTTTTGTCACGTACAAGTTCAACTGCATGGCAATCCGTTTCAATCTAAGCTATAAAAACATGTTTATAAATGATTGTATGAACAGGTCTCCCTTAGTGGCAAAGTTAATATTCCTGGATCAATTATGTGAGCTCTCAAATTATCTTCCACGAAGCACACTAGAAGTGCATGTACCCTACGCAATCTTGAGGTCAATTTACCAACAGTACTATGAAAATTCTGTACCCACATTGGTACTGATTAGTCCATCAAGGAGACATTCTTTGGGCATACCGCTTAGCCATGCACCTTCAAGGAATGGACAATTTTATAGTGATCATTCTGTGGAGTCCAGCGAGGGAGCAACATCAAGCACACTTAAGTTTTCAGCCCAGAGAAAGTCTCCACTTCTAGATTTGGAATCTTCCAGCGATGCAGACATCAAACCTTTTGGAGGCGGTGTACGCCTATCAGGTCCACTTGACTACACTGGAATGAGAAAGGTTTCCTTCCTAGATACTCCAAGTTCTGATGGCACATCTGGGCCTAGTCCTCTTCGTCGGTTTGTCATGTCCAGGTCCGGACCTGTAACATACAAGTAGGACAATAGCAAAAATCAAATCTGAGTGTAAAATAGAATTGCAACAACTTGCACTTGATTGACCTGTACAGTTGAACTTTTGTGATCTTTTCAAGCAAGATGCAATGCTTCCAGTGTTGGAAGTGAATTGTATGTTTCAAGTGCCTTGGATTCTTCTTACTATTTTTACAGGAAGGCAGTCATATCTCATTCAGAAACATGGTATTCTCTGATTGTTCATTAGAATGGAATTGAAAAAAATCAGGAATCTCTTTACAGAGATTGAGCAGTTTAGAAATCCCAAGACAGCCGATTTCTGTAGAAGTTAATAAAATTTATTGTCTGGGCATTCTTGCATGATGGAAAACTACCCCCTTAAGCACCCCATATATGATTTTTTTGACTGGTTAAGTTTTCAAGCCCTAACTCAGTCAAAAGTTTCACTCCATCCTAATGCAATTTTCCCTTTTATATGTCATGCTGGACCATTGACCATATTTAGCTAACACTTTTGCTAACTGTATTAATTTTTTTAAGATGCTTGTTTATATTCCCATGTGAAATAAGCGACATCAAAATGCGTCATTGTAGGAAATGTCAACATTTATAATGGAATTCGTCTATTACACTTACAGTAGTTGAAGCTTTGCAGGGAGGAAATTGACTTTTGTAGTTCAGCGAAACTGCCAAAAATATTAAWTTTTTGCCAATGAGATTTGGGCAGATGGAGACATAATCAAGTACCATCTATAGAAACTTTGCAAATTGTTAGGGTTTTATAGTCAGGTTTGTATTTCTCCACCCTAAAATAATTTATACAACCTAATACACTAAAATAATTTGTACAACCTTATAAACTAAAATAATTCAGAAACTTTGCAAATAATGAGTTGGCTCAATTTGATTTATTTTATAGTTATGGCTTGTGTGTAAGGGTTGAGTTACTATTGCATTTTTTGACAAAAAAATTCAAAATAAGTCTTTTGTKYTAGTAAGACATGATAGTCTTGTAGGTTAGTTG
Source organism: Picea mariana (assembly GCA_032191745.1). Taxonomy (NCBI): domain Eukaryota; kingdom Viridiplantae; phylum Streptophyta; class Pinopsida; order Pinales; family Pinaceae; genus Picea; species Picea mariana. The sequence continues at coordinate 22,332 of JASDQU010587656.1, read as the reverse complement.
TCTTGTTTTTTCCTATAATTTTTTTGGCACATCTTCCTCTCTCCTTTAAGAAACATTTTAAATTGATTGCAAGAATAATAACTTTTTCATAACCCTACTATTGTACAAACACTACCCTTTCAATTTTTTTTAATCTAATTCACATTCTTGAAGGAAATATCCAACCAATGAATATATTATTTTGCAATATGACATAACAAATTTTGCTCTAATAAAAGAATATATAAACTCCACTTGTTTTGTAATCCAACATCCAAATCATTTTATGTACCATTTTTCATATTTGTAGAGATTTGCATAATCCGACTTTTCTTTTTATTTTTAATAAAATTGATTTAGTGGGCTTAAAAAAATTATAAGCAAATTATACAAAACATAACATTTTTTCCCAATTCTAATATTGTATAGGGTATAGAAGATGTTAAATTCATTTGAAGTGTTCCTCATGGTTATGTGTATTTGTTGAGCATTGTATCATAGTGTCTTGTGATATTATCTCGTATAGAATAGACATATAAGTTGAATGAATGAGTCATAGATTTGAATGTTTGTGCAGTCATTCATGAGTTGGAAATCTTACAATAAAGGATTAACTTGATCAATAATATTTTAAAACCCTGATAAAAAAACAACTCACATAACTATTCATGGTTGGAAAGCTTACAATATAGGATTAACTTGATCAATAATATTTTAAAACCGTAATAAAAAACAACTCACRTAACTGATGGTAATAAAAAAACTGTTGGTAATAAAAGAAAGTGCAACATAGAGGATTAAACCATATTGATTTTGATAGGACAATAATATTTTAAAACCCTAATAAAAAAMAACTCTCATAACTGATGGTAATAAAAGAAAGTGCAATATAGAGATTTAAGCCATATTGATTTTGATAGGGTCTGTGTATAGGGATCAAACATCCTTGGGAGAAATTGGGAGAAACCTGCAATTGCAAAAAATGTCATAAATCAATCATTATAGATACAAAAACACAATTGAAAAGCTAAAAGCATTGGAAAGCATCATCCTTGTCAAGTCCAAGTAGGGTATATTTTAATATACCTGTAATAACATCTACATCATATGTGCATCTTATAAGCTACCGAATCATGATGTCCAAAAGTGGTTTAATTTAGTTCATGATAACTTGTGTCAAGAATATTATCCAACTAAATATAAATAAAGAGATAAATTTAATAGATTAAATTGGTTCAAGAGTGGATATTATATTTTTTCATTCATTTATTATTAACTAACAAAATATAACTAGCAACTATTAGTCTTGTCAATAACATAATTTAATAATGTTATGAGTCTCAAAAAATAATTCCAAATTTTGCAAATTCTATTATAACGTTGTGTGTTATTGGGAAACTTGCACGTGGGTAAAGGGTAGGTTTAAGTATCCATCCATAGGTTTTGAGAATTTTCATAGACAAACTATATATGTCATATGATGCACAAATAATTTTCCAATGTATTGAATTCTGAATTTGAAATGGGGGTGGGGGGTGGGGTTGGATAAACAATAACAATGTTAGCTGATAACAAATGAGTATGATAGTCCTCAACCTAGTAAGGCATCATTACTAAAATGTCTAGAAAATAAATAATTGTTGATGCATTTTACATTAGCATCTTCGAAAGTTTTTTCATGTGTGCTAGATGTAGGGCATTAACTCAATGGACATTTGAATGAATATTAATTTCTAT